>PISX010023343.1:0-29910 GCA_004024625.1 Mellivora capensis
GGGGTAATGGACATTGGGGAGGGTATGTGCTATGGTTAGTGCTATGAAGTGTGTAAACCTGGCGATTCACAGACATGTACCCCTGAGGATAAAAATACTTTATATGTTTATAAAAAATAAAAAAATTAAAAAAAAAAAGATACCAAATTAGGGACGCCTGGGTGGCTCAGTTGGTTAAGTGACTGCCTTCGGCTCAGGTCATGATCCCAGCATCCTGGGATCAAGTCCCACATCAGGCTCCTTTGCTCAGCAGGGAGCCTGCTTCTCCCTCTGCCTCTGCCTGCCACTCTGTCTGCCTGTGGTCGCTCGCTCGCTCTCTCTCCCTCTGACAAATAAATAAAAAAAATTTTTTTAAAAATACCAAATTAAAATTTTGGAAAGACTATTATAGTGACAAGGGCTGCACACGTATTTGGGTGATGAAACCATAAAGAAATGCAGAGAGAATGGCTCCCATTGGGATGAAGAATGTGATGGAGCTTCTGGGCTGACAAATCTCTATGTGGACCTGAGTGGGATTACATGAGTGTTTTCCTTATAATATTTCACTCAGCAGTACTATTTTTGTGTGTGGTTTTCCAAATCTGTGTCTTATTTTACAATACAAAGTTTAAAAATGAAGAAAGAGCAGTGGGGGCTGTGAGTGCTGAGATAAGGAGTCTGAATTTAACTTGATAATGTGCAACTATTTGTTGAAGACCTTTGGTATAATAAATAGATTTTGGAGAAATATAGGCATAAGCCTGACTCCCAAAGGGTTATTTGAGAATAGCTGAGTAATTAGAAATGCCACAGTTAGAGCCATCTGGCATTAATAGTTGGCTATTCTGTAGAATTCTCAATCAGATATGAATAAAAAATTGCTTCTTCATATGTCACAGACATATTGGTGTAATAACCACAGTGTATGTGACAGCTTCAGAAAAAGAGCACGCTGGCTCAGAAGGAAGAGAGGACCAGGCATGCTGTGGTTTAATGACAGTCTCCCCTTTGTCTTGTACTTGGATATTGAAGCGATGGATAGCAGAGAATGTGATCTTTGCCTCAGTAATATATTTAACTTTTAAACAGTTTGCTGATCTTCTTTCTGTTTATTGCTACTTCAATATAGAGATGATGTCCTGGTTTCAAATGGGAGGTTTGATGTCCTTAAAATGATAGGCTTAACAGGCAACCAAAATTACTATAGCTTTTAATGAATTTATTGAGAAAGAATTGAAACCAGGAGACCAATGTGTAAAAGATTCTAATACTAGTTATCATAAGACTTCCCCATGATTTTACTTTATTTTTTAAAGATTTATTTATTTTGGAGAGAGAGAAGAGAATACCTACATGCAGAGGGTCTGCAGGTGGGAGAGAATTCTGAAGCAGACCACCCACTGAGTGCAGAGCCCAAGCCCAACTTGGGGCCAACAAGGGGCCTGATTCCCAAGACCCTGAGATCACACAGGACCTGAGCCAAAACCAAGAGGCAGCTGCTTAATCAACTGAGTCACCCAGGTGTCCTACTTCCCCATGGTTTCAAATAGAAGGAGTAAGATGGGGTAAGGAACAGTGGTGGAAGGAAGTAGCTATTGCTAGAGTGATAAAAATAGATTTTCTTCAAACACTGGGTGAAGGCTGGATACTCAAAGTAATGTCATGATATGTACATGCATTTAGAGTTTTTAAGCTAGGATAGCAAGTAAAATGTGCTCTGATAGTAACATGTATGCATGTGAGGGTGTTGTGGCAAAAACATAAGGGGAAGTAAAGACAAAATCGTAGATTTTTTTTATAAAGAAGAGAAAGCAGCACTGACTGTCCAATTCTGAGCTTTAGATGATGGCAAGCTTTTCTATTTAAAATGACTTGATAGATAATCTAACTGCTGGTATTCTTAAAAGAAGTGCTTTGTATATTTAGCAACTATCATTCTGTATTTTGATATTAAAAAAAGCACATTGTTTCTTTTTTTAAATTTTATTTATTTATTTGACAGAAAGATCACAAGTAGAGGCAGGCAGAGAGAGAGGGGGAAGCAGGCTCCCTGCTGAGCTGAGAGCCCGATTCCAGGCTTGATCCCAGGACCCTGAGACCATGACCTGAGCTGAAGGCAGAGACTTAACCCACTGAGCCACCCAGGCGCCCCACCACATTGTTTCTTTGCCTTGAAATGATGCCTGATTTCTGAGGTAATAGGAGAAGCAAATAAATTTGAGTTGCCAAGGTTTACACATTTCCACGAGGTCATGAAGGTACTCCCCACCCATACACACATGCCTGCACACACACACACACACACAGTTCCATGGGAATGGCAAAGCTGGAGTAACTTGAATTATTACATTTGGTAACATCTCAGGCTGAAGTAATACATGGTCAGACCCAGCACAGATAAAAATGAAAAAAAAAAAAAAAGCTAAATACCAGCCTAGATATGCTTGTGATATGCTAAAAATGAATTTCAAGTACTAAAAGCACCACATAAGAGGAAACTATCAAAAAACTGCCAAGTTTGAGATTTAGAAATGTCACTCACTGATGCTGTTTCCAAACAAAAAGCTTTTATTCTTATGGCAGGTTTTCACGGCTTAACAGATAAGCTTGTGTTAGGTGTTTGCATGTTGCCTTTTGAAGAGAGGTATTTTTTAAAACAAAAAGTCAGCGCGCATAAGGGAAGAAGAAGTTAATGGGTTAAAAACTGTGTAAATGTTACTCCAGTGAAATTACAGCTTGTTGTTCAGATGAATACTCTCCACTTCTCGTATAGCTTTAAATTATGGACAAATGCTTGCAATTGTGAACTCCCTACATTGTGGCTGCCTGTTCCCAGGCTTCATCAACCAGGGCTGTCCAATGGGATTACTGTAAGCCTTCACGGCAGTCTGCCAGGCACTGATGAGAAACTCATACCCCTGGATGTTAGATTGCTCTCTTTATTCCATCCTTGTGATGGCCGTGATTGCTGTCATGGTGTTAGGTTAGGAATTAGCATTTTGTGGCCCAAGTTTTGCCATCCAGAACACACTAAAAAAAAAAAAAAAAAAAAAAAATCAGAGAATAGTAACTTCTTCTGTCAAAAAAGGGATACAAGACTACCAGGATACAGATGTCTACAAAACTTAGGTCGGGAAATGTTGTTGTGTGGTCCTGGTTGGCAAACTGATGTGGGGCATGTTTTACTCTTAGCCCAGGCCTCTGCTCAGAGACCAGTGGTTTTCATTTTATAAAACTAAGGTTGACTAAGGAAACTATGGGTGAGTCTGTGAAAATTTAAAAAAAAAAAAATTGTGATCTTGAGCATTAAATGAAAAAAAAAAAAAAATCTGAATCTCAAGAGGCCCCAACATAAATTTTTAGCATCATTACAGTTCTTGTATCTAGCAGCAATGGCAATATAATATGTGTTCTCTTGTCATAGTTTCTTTCTGATACATGGCTGAGCAAACTGTGAAAACCAAAAGATAAAGGAGTTCTGAAAACTAAAGTAGTAATTACTGTTAATTTTATTTGTATTTACCCTTTAAGTCATTATGATGAAATAACCAAAATAGTGCTTTTAGAGCAATCATTGTTTTATGTCATTAATGATTCTGTTAAATATCCTTGCATTAATATTACCTCTCTATCATATATTGGCTTATACCTGTGTACTTACTAAGCAATTATTAACAACTACTGACTTTTTAATTTTTTTTTAGTTTTATATGAATCTGCATTGTGGTTAAGACTTCTATATAATTTAATTCTACTCTTTATGCTAGGGATTAATTACAGCAAAAAGAAAGAAAGAGAGAGAGAGAGAGATATACAGTGAGAGAAAGAAAGAAAGGAAAGAAAGTGATTTAAATTTTACTAAGAAAAGATGATACAGTTCCCTTATCTTCTGGTTCTTCTTAGGCTATCCAGAGACATGCTAATTTTTCCTGTCATTAACAGTGAGCAAGCTGGAAGGATTCTGACATGTGAGGTGCACAGATTCTGTTAGGAGCCTTGATATTTATCCACCCAAGCTTATCCATCATCTTTAATCATGCAAAAGGCAGAATTACTTAATCATTTCATTTTATTGAAAAGAAAAAGAAAGATTTACATTAAAATGATGACATGCAAGGAAAAAAATAAATTGAAAATGATTATGAGGAGAAGGTAATGCAGAGACTAAAGCTCCATTGGTTTTGTGATGCTCATTTAAAGCAATGATCTAGTCAAGCTAAGACATAAAAACAATGGTGATGTGAGTGGTTGGGGGACAGCCATTATCTTTACATTCCTCGTCTGCATTCTTAGGAAATTACGTGGGGAAGCAAAGACAAATAATTGAACATTAGACCTAATTACCTACCCTTCTTCGTACTTATTCCAGATTGAATTATACCTTAATGATAATCTTATATAAAGAAGCATGACCCCAACTTCAAATTCAACACCTTGAAGATCTTTATACAAAATACTTTTTAAAATTCTGACAGTACAAAATAAGCCAAACCGCTCTGACTGCAAGAATTATCAGGTTCTGCCTATATGCAGTCGTGTGTATTTATTTTGCTCAAGCAAGCACGGTTTTTGTTTGTTTGTTTGTTTCCGGTATATATTATCAATGTTCTTTACCTTTATGGACAATAGTATATGTTTTATCTAAGCAGTGTCTCTTATGTACTGCTTTATATGGAGCTGGGTGAGGATATTTTAAAATGGTTGGTACATTTCCACTGTTCCCCTAGTCTAGTCCTTCTATTTTATGTTATTTCTATTTTTTCAGTTGAAATATAATAATTATTCCAAAGATGAGGAATTTTAAAAAGTCTGTGAAGACATTAACTGACAATTTTTAAGTATTTTTTAATATTGTAGGAAACAGAGATTTTTGAAACAGTAGTCAGATCTATCCCCCCATTTTTTTTGACCTCAAAATATATGTTGTCTTGTAAGATCAACATATTTCTGAAAAACAATCTATACTTGAAGGGAGTTGTGTTTACAATAATTAATTACATCAAATAAGAAAAGCAGTTATACACAGGGAAGTTGAAATTGAGAAAAAAAATGTTTTTGAACCTTCTAAGGCCACATAGTGATTGTATTTATTCTTTTAACCTTGAGTAGATAGTATTCGATACCTACTGTGTACCAAGAACTGTGCTAGCTATTGTGAGCAAACTTTCGGATCTGCAAGATGCTTTGTTAAATTTTTACACATAGCATAAATTATTTGGAACCTAGAAAAAAAAGACATGTTTCCTACTCTCCTACATATGTAATTGGTCATATTTTCACTAAACTTGAATGTCTTCTAAACATATCCATAGCCATACAAACAGTGATACTAAACTAATTCAATATTTCAGCATACTCAGACTGTACATGGCATTCATAAAGTTTATTTTGAATTTAAATAGCACAATTTTAGATGATCCAAGAATATCATCATTTTTCATATAAACATATATAATCAACAAAACAGCTCAGTGTAACTGAATATGAGAATTAAAAGACACAATTGAAAAATTGAAATAATTTTTACATCTAAGTTACAAAGATTATAAACAAACTCAAGTCATTGTAATTTTGAAAACCATCTATATAATTAGGTTTTAGAAATACATGATTTATGATCTCTTCCCTAAGGACCAAGGAGCATATATTAAAATTTAACTGTTCTTTTGTTCATCTAAGGTAACTTTAAATTCTAGACTCTATAAATATCTCATACCACAATTCATTTGCGGAGATTAAAAGAAAATTATGCTTTTTAAAAAAAATATTCATTCATGACTTTGCTGCTAGAAAGTTCAATAATTGTTTTTTTTACATTCTTAGACAGTCTTATAATTTATGCAGCCTTATGCAGTTTGTTTAACATACAATAAAGAATAAACAAAAAAAATCACAGTATATCTAAATGAGTGAAGTCTTTCAGAATTAATTAAGCAAATCAACTTTTATTTTTATTTATATTTATTTATTTTTTTAAGATTTTATTTATTTGACAGAGAGAGATAACTGGCAGAGAGACAGGCAGAGAGAGAGGGGGAAGCAGGCTCCCTGCGGAGCAGACAGCCCGATTCGGGGCTTGATTCCAGGACCCTGGGATCATGACCTGAGCTGAAGGCAGAGGCTTTAACCCACTGAGCCACCCAGGCCCATAAACTTTTATTTTTGTATATATTAAAAATTCAGTTTTATTCAGAAAGATATTCATATACATGTTTTTGAAAATAGGCAACAGATATTAATTGTATGAATGTGTATGTATAGTAAATTTTGAACTCTATTTTATAAAATAAAAACAATGAAATAAAACGCACGAACTATTACAGTTTACATTTTTTCACATAAATCCAAATTAATGCTATGAACAGATTTTTTGAAAAGAAAGTCACAATTTTTATCACAGCAGAGGAAATTATAGTTCCTTTTTTCAGTGATCTATTTTAAATATATTATAGTACATTTTGTCACAGATGAAATCAAGACCTACCACTGATGTTTAATATTGATATAAAATTTAATTAAAAATTCAAATTTCTGCCATGCTTTTTTATGATGCTGGCTTTCAAAGACAGAACAAATTAAACCTAAATTATTTTATTTTTATATTGGTTATTGACCCATTGTGTCTTTAAACCTTCAAATAAATTTCTCTTATAAATGTATTTTCTTGAAAGCGTTCATATATTTAAATTACTTGAAATCATCTATTACTTTGAAATGAAAATGAAAACTTAGGATAACAGAAACACAAAAAATAAGAATTCTGATAACAAATGCTAAGGGCATGGTAACAAATAGGGTTACTTTAACTTTATGGCAATAGGTGGCGCTGTTACCTAAATACTCTTTCATTTGAATTGAACATTGGAAATGGGTTGTCTCTGTATGTAATTTCATATATGCAAACAAATGAGGACACAGATGTAAACTTTAAAAATTCTGGGAATTATTTTGTGATCATTATTACTTAATTATTATTTTTATTTATACAGCCAGCAGTATGTCAAATAGAAATGCAGATGAAAATTTATGACAATAAATATGATTAAACAGGAACACTTTTAGAATGATTCATGAAAATGTTGACTTTTTATTGCAAATAAAAATAAACCACTTAATATTTTTCCTTCAAAATTTTACTTTATAAATTCCTAAGCCTGTGGGATTCAGCACTGGAAATTGTCAGGTGTTCTAAAAACAAGACAACAGCTCAGAATGCTTAAGTTGATTAATAAAACTCATTCTACGCTGCCTCGTCTCTTCTGGCATTGTTTTGCATGGAGGTATAAATAAGAAAGGTTATGTAAGGTATATGTTGCTAAATAGTAGTTCCTGACAATATGCAACCCATTAGGCTGATGGTACAGAAGTGGGATTCTTTCACCACTGCCAACATAAGCATCGTTAACATCTGAAAGAGGAGAGAAAAGGAATAAAACAGGCAATGTATGTGTTCACAGTGTTTATATGTAAGTGAGAATAGCAGTAAAGACTGAGCCCTTTTTAAAACACATAGCACTTCTGTAAGAGCTGGATATGTTGACCCTATGGCAGACAGATTGCAAGACGATTCCTTCCTGTGGGCAGACACAGCCTGTCACCACGACAAGGCTGGCTAAGTTGGATGAAGGCTTGATTCAGCCCCCGTGCCTCCTGCCATCCTGAAGGTGTAGCCCAGTGCAAGCCACAGTCTGCACCAAGCCTTGCAAACTGACTGTTATACCAATGAACCACCTAACGGCTGATGTTCCTTCTCCCAGAATTCTCAGAAACAATGGCCAAGCATATGATTTGATGGTCTTTGTGACTATGCTGTCTTGGGTTTAGGCAATTCTACAATCTTAAGAGAGAAGCACAACACTGCTGCTGACAGGGACACATGATGCAAGCCCCTACAGAAAGGAAGGACTTGCCTCCTTCCCTGCTGCCAATGGTGCAGGAACTAGGCCTCAGCTGCCGCCCCAAAGCAGATTCGTTCTGCAGAACAGAAGCTTGTGACCCAAGGTCACATTTCCTTTCTGGGGAGACTTATGCCAATAAAAACCATGGGAGAATCAACTTCAGCTTGGGGCAACTCTTAACATTCACCCCGGTTCCAGAACTTTCCATAGAATGGGGTGAGACCTCAGTGGAGACCCACCACAGCTCAGCTTCTCCCTTTGCCCAGTGCTTCTTGCTCACTTTCCCAAGGGGCTGATCCCTTGGGCATTCACGGATAACCCTTCTACACACGAACCACCCTCTTCAAGCCTACTTCCTGAGGAATCCAGGCTGTGCCCTTCATGAAGATAGGACGCCTATTGAACTAGAGGCCAGGGGCCCTTATAATATAAGGTTCTCTCCATTGTGCTTTACCGTGAGAGACTGGAGATCATAATCATGGTAAGACATTTCATTTCATGTTTTTGATCCTAAAAAAGGCCTTAAAGAATGAATAACTGATTTGAAAAGAAGTTTTCATTGCAGTACCTAACACTGTTTGTTACTAGAATAAATGAATGCTCAATAAATGTTTGAACTGAATGCTATAGTGACTGGATACAGCTGGAAAGTATGATTCTGCCCATGTTTATTGCACATCGTTTATGTGTCAGTCCCTAGGAAGGAACACGGAGTTAACTAAGACATGGCCTCTGCTCTCAAGAAGCTATGGGATCAGCAGCATTTCCAGTGTGTTCACAACCCACATTAATGTATGCCCTGTTACTTGGGAAGAATCAGATGCCAACTGTGTTAACAAACAAGTTTCAAAGCATAGTTTTATGTGTTTTTCATGCGATATAAACCAAGTCATTTTGGATAATTTGGATTTTGTAAAAGAAGATTTCTGTTTAAAACACAGAATTGTACTCATTCCTTCATCAGGTCAAGTACATTTCAGTTGAATGCCATAGTTAAAATTTATTTGTAAAAAACGGTGACCCAAAAAGTATTATGATAGACAATTTTAAGGATGACCGTAGCAATTAATACATTTTTTGGAGCTACTAAGGAGCTTCTTTATCTATATAATTCTGCATTAGTAAAAATAGGACATGGGGGCAACCACTACCTCCATCTTCGTCCATGACATCCTTCTCCCTCTGGTCAGATGAAAATAGAGTCTAAAAATGAGTCTTACCGTAGGACTTCAGGAAGTTATCTTTAATTGATTAAAATAGACATTGGCCCCTATTTGCTACCTAAGTCTAGTCAAATTATATCACTTTATAGTATAAGGCACTAAACTGAGATTTAGGAAAATGAAAACATTTCCAAGATATTTTTATCCAGGATTGTGGTGCCCTGATTTTCCAGTCTAGTTCCCTTTTTATAACACTCTCTGAGCAAATATCTATGCTGTGGAGCTATTAAACTCCTGTGTATTACTAAAATTTTTTTTAATGAAAATGGGAACCAGTTTATAGATTGATTTTTGTACCAGGCTCCTAATGTGTATTGTTTAAGCCAAATTGTTTGGCTTCAGATTCATTGTTTCCATATTGTGCTGATTAATCATGTGGAATCTATCACAAGATTCAAGGTAGCATTTATCTAATTTCTTATATTAGTAAGCCAATTATCAAAGGCCAGTAGCCAATTTCAAGCTGTCATCAAATGTTGGCATTAGCATTATTAACATTTCTAATAACTTGTTAATTCCAAGAAGCAGATGAAGAAAAACTTGAGTGTCATTGTTTTATAACCGAGAGTATCTTACCTTTTTTATTATAAAACATATTTACCTTTGTGGATAGGGAACATAATCTATAATATTGGGCACACAGCTAATTCACCTTGCCACATTTAGCTGTTGGATATGCCAATTACTCTCATGACTGTACTCAGTTCATGAAATCCGTTTCATGGAGGCATGATACTTGGCAAAGCAAAGCAAAGTAAAGCAAACACAGAAACTCACCCCATTTTTTCCCAACCACTACAAGTGGAAGTTTTAATAACTTATAAATTAGAGGAATGGGGTGCAATAAAATATGAGAAAGGTAATTCAGAAAATGGCCAAAGTAGCAGACACAGAACAGCAACCTTATCAATACCTTAAGGGATAGACTTTAGAAAACAATAATTGTTCTCCATGATTGATGTTTTCAAGTGCCAGGCACAATTTTAAGGGCTTTTTTTTTTTTTTTTTTTTTGTAATAGTACATGCTTAATGTGGTTTATGATTGCTTTTATTTATGTTTGGAAGATGAGGTAGTAGAGGCACAGAGAAGTCAAATGACTTAGTAATGAACCCAATACTGGGAGAGGTGAGATTCATATGTGCAGGCAATCTGATTTCCAGAATTGGGCTTCTGTGTTATTTATTTATTTTCTAAGACCAATTTATTTATTTGAATGAGAGAGAAAGTGAGGGGGTTAAGGGGCAGAATGAGAGGGAGAGAAAATCTTTAAGCAGACTCCCTGCTGAGCATGGAACCCAATGTAGTACTGGATCCCAGGATCCTGGGATCTGAAATCAAGCTGAAATCAAGAATTGGCCACTTAAATGACTGGGCCACACAGGCGCCCCTGGGCTTCTCTGTTATTATACTCTAGTTGCCTCCTGGCTATTTGTAATCAGTATTAATGATGAATACATAAAAATCGTTTACATGAGGCAATTTGACATTTTATTTTAAAAAGTAACGATGCCATCTAAAACAAATCTATAAAGATAACAAGGTTGCGAAGTCATAGAATTTAAGCAGCAGATGCAGGGTTTTGTGATGAGACTCCAGGAGTGCATTTGTCCTGAAATGACATGCCGAATGCTTCATATATGTGCAAGTGGGCTTATTTGTTGGGAGTGAGTTCATAGATTTCATAACAGTCTCAAAGAGGTCAGATTCGTGACATGAAAACTTTTACAATTACTTCCTTTATATGTCATTTAACTTTACTCACGTAATATATATATATATTTCTACGTGAGTAAAGTTAAATATATATATCTACATATACATGCATGCATACATATGAGCTAAGTCTGGATACAAAGGCCAATGAGGGGGCACCTGGGTGGCTCAGTGGGTTAAGCCTCTGCCTTCGGCTCAGGTCATGATCTCAGGGTCCTGGGATTGAGCCCCGCATCAGTCTCTCTGCTCAGCGGGGAGGCTGCTTCCTCCTCTCTCTCTGCCTGCCTCTCTGCCCACTTGTGATCTTTCTCTCTCTCTCTCTTTAAAAAAAAAAAAGAAAAAAAAAAAGGCCAATGAGTACTCATGACTATATACAATCATACACACAGATTCCTAGTAAATGTTTTGTTACATGCTTTTAACAGGAGACAATGTTGTGTCATATTTTGAGTAGCCCTTTACCCTTCTATTTGTCCCAAATACTTTTACCACAAAGGAAGACAGCCTTATCTCAAAAGGTTATGTCAGTGCAAATAATTTCTCAAAAATGTTTTCATTTGATTTTTTTTAAAGACTTTGTATTTAAAGCACTGGAGAATTGTGATCACCTGTTGACTTGTGCCAAACTATTGAAGCAAAGGAATTTGTTTTTATGCGTGGTGTTTATACTTAACTGCATACATACGTAATAAGAACAATCTTTGAAAAATTTGGTTCTAAATGTCAAGAACCAAAAGAACTCTATCATGTGTGTTACTAATATGTTTCACTATCTAAAAGAATATTCCACCATGTAGTAGGAATGTCACATTACCATAATTTTCTTATATCAAATGCATGCATTTAGCAGGTACATTATGATAGCGTCTGCCCTGAAAGAAGAAAATCCGTTTTGTCCTAAGCTTCATGATGTGCTCACGCTGAACTGTCCAATCTACTTTAAAAATAGATAAATATTTTAGAAGCAATTTTTGTTCCTTTGTTTAGTAATTCAATACATTTATATAAATTGGCTTTGTGTCCACAGAATACAGAGTATAATACAGTTTGTAATTATCATGTTAATAGGATTGAGGTGGACACATGTTAAGAGGACAATGTTGTATTTCTGTTTTTACTACTTGTTAAATTGCACATTTTGTTTAAATTTAAAAATAGTTACTGTATCTTCATTTTTCTGTTCTGTATCAGAAGAGTCATTTATGATTCTTATGCTTACACTTCAAATATAATTTATTATAGAATTTTTTAAAATTTAAATATAGTTGAAAAAGAATACATAAATATTTTTTAAAGATTTTATTCATTTATTTGAGAGAGAGAGAGAAAATGAGAGAGAAAGATCATGAGAGGAGAGAGATCAGTGGGAGAAGCAGACTCCCTGCCAAGCAGGGAGCCTGATGTGGGACCCGATTCCGGGACTCCGGGATCATGACCTGAGCCAAAGGCAGTCGCTTAACCAACTGAGCCACCCAGGCACCCCGAAAAAAAAATAGTTTTTACAAAGAAAGTAAAACTGGCAAAATTTTACTTGGCTTATTATAATATTCTTAACTTACATTTTAAAATTTAGAGATCTGTTAAATGCATGAGTATAAAATAGAGATAAAAAATATAAAATTGTTAATGTTCAGCTATTTGGGCTCTTTGAATTTTCACGTGGTTCAACTTAACGCACCAGGGGATAATCATGCCACTGATATTCCATGTTACATTTATAAAAATATAGCTTTTCTTTGGAAATCAATGTATTTATTTCAATTATATACTTAACATCTATGGTTATAATATTAGTTCATCTGCATCACCTAGGAAACCTTAGGTTGTCTTTTTAAATTTGGTAAATAATCATGTTTTCGTTAGAAGCCCCAAATTCTACAGCTAGAATGTACATTCCACTACATTTGCAAAATTGTAGATGCTAGAGTAATCATCCGTTATCTTCTTCGGTAGAGCCTGTGTTCTAGCCGAGATCAGGATTTTATCAGACCCGTCTAGAAGTTCGTTTGGTGCATTGTCCAGATCATCAAAAAAACACGTGTTTAGCATTGCTCTGCTTGGACTGTGCCTACCCTGTTCATCTCTACACTTCCTCTCCCTCCACACTTCCCACTTGTCATCTTGTTGTTTCAAATAGCATGTCCATGCTGTCTGTCCACACCATGTACCTTTAGATGTTACTTCTCTCTTAAACTCTGAGCCTGCTTTTCTAAATTTCATGCATACCTATCACTGAACATCAATCTTTATATAAGACTGAATTCATGTTTACCTCCAAATGCCTCTCCAGAAGTGGCATCTAAAGAGCACTAACATCATCTTCCCAACTCAAAAAGGTTAGGATCACCTTTGACTCCTCCTTTTTCCTCTTCGTTCCTAGTTGATAAATTAAATCATTGTTTTTTCTTTCTGAAAACTCAAATTTCTCTTCCCATTACTACTCTATTGATTCTGGAAGTTATCATTACACACTAGGACCAACTGCAGTTGCCTTTCAGCTTGTCTCCCTGCTAGTTTTCTGCTCTCCATGCCATTTTGTTATCATCACTAAGCACCTGAGCAGATTACTATCCATTTCCAAAATATTTCATAGCTCCTAATTGCTTATTAGATGAAAGCGAGATGACTTGCCTTGTTGTTTATGGTCGTGAATAATTTAATTATGCATTCCTTCACGCATATTGTGTCCAGCCTCACCTCAGCCTCTTTTTTAAACAAATTGTTCTCTTTAGTAAGAGTTTTACTTCTGATAGTACCTCTGCTCATCTGTGTTATTACTTACGCTTGTAATATTACATGTACTAGAATGTTGTCTTCCCTGCCTTCCTACCAGCTGTGCTCATTTGAACTGTTCTCACAGTTATTCTCTAATTCATTGAGGAGATCATGTTGCACAGCCTTTTGGTAATCTTTCTTGGATTACAGATGATAAATTTATGGTATTTACTTTTGATGTTTTCTTTCCCCAACTACACTATGATCTTCTTGAAGGGAAATTAGGTCTAAGCTGTTTTTTGTTTTTCATACCACCTTAGTGGGTACCATCATTCCAAATACTCAAGGCATGTCCCCCAAACACTTTTCAACCTCTGTAATATAAAATATTAAACAATCACCCAATTTTGGGCAATTTTATGCTCCACAGGCTTACTTTTTCCCCTTTCCTGGGATACGACAGTGGTGTGTTCATAAATGTTTATGGTGTCATTGATGCCCTGGTATCTGACAAAGTTGTGCTTGCTTCGACTAACATAATCTCTAGACCATTTTAGTTATTTTTATTTTCTTAGTTTTCAACCCCAGGTGGTCAGTATTTAGTTTCTTTTTTAACACTTTTCACCCACCTCTAAAATCTAACAGTAGGAGATTTTAAAAATCCTTTGTTAAAGGAGCACGTGGGTGGCTAGGTCAGTTAAGCTTCTGGCTCTTGGTTTCAGCTTGGTTCATGATTTCAGGGTCCTGAGATCCAGCCCTACCTGTAGCACTACCCCCTCCCCGCCTCCCTTCTTGGGGCTCTGTGCTCAGCGTGGTCTGCTTGTCGGTCTACTCCTCTCCCTGTGCACTTCTCTCTCAAGTAAATAAAATCTTCTTTAAAAAAATCCTTTTCCAAGAATTCAAACATTTTGCAGATATCTTTATTAAAGTAAACTGGGGAGGGGTCAGAGGAGGGAAGGGGATTGCACAAATCTATAAAACTACTAAGTGACAGAGTCTGCATTTGAATGGCTATCATCTGTTTCATAATGCACTGAAACTCCCACTCATTGTGTGGTGATATTGTCCTGGTCATTCTCTGTCCTGGTCATCTGTATTCCAGATGCCATTTTCACACTTTCTGACTTTCATCCCTAGGATATGACACCGGTTTTGCATCACCCAGTCTCCCCTACTTTCCCCTCCTTTCTGAGTTTTGGTTGTTTTCAGCTAATGGGAAGTGTCAGTAGGAAATGGAAGCATGGGAGAGGTGATGGGGAGAAGTGTGAGTATTTTTATCTGCTCCCTTCTTCTCTGGGCAGCAGTGATTGTGTCCTTCTGTGACCCTAAGGCTTCAGTGCCTCTTGAGAAACCCCTCTGTGCCTCCAATTCCCACTGGGCTCCAGTCATTCTGCTCCCACTGCCTTTTCAGAACGAGAGCGGCTTCCACAGCTCTAGTATGTTCCTTGAAACTCAATTACACCTCCATTAATAGATCCTTCGTTAAAATGTCTCCAAATAGCTGAGTTTTATACTCTCTTTCCTACCAGGAAATAGAAATGAACAATAGACCAAATGAGCACTTAAAAAATGCGAAGACCTTTGGATTCAGTTTTAAAATCCAAATTCAAATGTTTAACTAAGTCTATTATTGGTTCTCACATCTTGGGCAGCACTTTTCTCGCATTTTCTTCATGAAGTTAAATGAAAACTAAATTAAAATGCAAGCATCTCCTAATTCTGTAAAGATGAAGAATGAAAGAAAAGAGATTTTTTGTCAAAGAATATTCTTCTTGAATTTAAAAAATATTTATTTGGAATTGTTATCATTTCTTTTAAACAATAAAGTACTTCTGGTAAAGAGTAGCTTTTTCCTTTTCCCTTTAAACGGTAGTGAGGTTGTTGAAGGATTTCTGTGTGATGGTGCAATGTTTAAATTAAATATAGATTTGGGAGTCTGAGCCTGCTGAGATGAGTGTGCTGAAAACATGAACGAACCAATCACAACAAACTGGAATGAATGATGGTCATGGAATTGGTTGGCACTTGTTTATTTTGTAGACAAACAATTTGACTTTTTCTCAGCCTGAATTGAAACAAATGGCTCTAGTGTTGTCAAGATTAGATGATTTAGTCTGAGTTTACATTTTAAGCAAGTCAATTCTTAGGTTCCATTAAAATTACAGTAAACGGCCCACTAAAAAATAAATTTTGTCATTGCTACTGCTCTTCCTTCAGAATTTTGTAACAGAACAAATAAGCTCTATTTTTTGTCTATTTTCACTGTTGTCATCTCCAAGTCTAAAACAAACACTGTCAATCCATGTGATTACTTCCAGTCTTTAAAGATGTCTGTCAAAACTTTATGGTTTGCTGAGGCTCTGTGCTTAGAGATTCTAGTCTTATATACCTTAAAGGCACACTGAATTTTGTCCTATCTACACAGCTATAAATTTCTGGCAGAAAAATCTAGTCCATTGTGTCTCAAAACTCTTAAATTTAAGGTATTTCACTGGGTGTGGTGCATAAAAAATGAATCTTGGAACACTGAAAAAATGAAATTAAATTTAATAAAATTTAAGGTATTCCCCCCCATAGCCCTTCTTTGTCAAACATAGATTGATACATTATAGAGCCAAACTTGCCTAGCACTTCATTAAATTTAAATAAAATACAAAAACATATGGTCACATCTATAATTGCCTTATTTTACAATAGAGAACTTGAGAAATAGACTCCACCAAAACAAAATTATGATACCACATGTGAATTTAGTAAGGGGAGTACAGATAAAATGCCTTGAGAATTCAGAAGAAATGGATTATTAACATTCGTTTTTTATACTAATAAAGTCATTCTATTTGTAAGGATATGATATAAGCTGTCTAACTAGACTGAAAATTCTTCGAGGATAGAAACCAGGTGTATGTATCTCTTCATGGACAAAGCTCTACTTCTTGCCCACAGTAAGAGTTCAACTGCTGATACTGAGTATTGATATATTAGTGACACTCTGGTGTGAGGGAATTCAAAATGGCATGGTGCTCTTTGATCAAATGTTCTAAGAAGGTTACTGTTCCTGAGAAGGGAACCAAATTACAGATCATCAGAATAAGAAAAAAAAGCATGAGCATGCAAGATGAAACACTACCCCTCACATCCAATGCCCCCAAACAATAGGTAATCCCAGAATACCAAAGCTATGATCTCTCAATTTCCTGTCAATTACTATCTTCTGTCACCAATTTCCAAGACTTACAACAGTAGGAAATAGTCACACACAAGTTCTGGACCTCTTGTATGTGCCACAGTTAAATTCTAAGAGTACTGAGTATCCACTTCACCTTCAATAACTCTCCGTCCTCCACTACTTTTGCTACGTATCTGATGACCAAACTCTATTTTGCTCTTCCTTGAAATGACTCTAACCCTGAAATCAAATTCCGTAGATCTCCCTTTCTGACCTTCTAGCTTGTACTCTAGCCACACTGGTTTTTAGAACATTTTGGAAAGCTTCAATCCATTGATTGTCATAGAGGTTAAGATTTATTGAATGTTTTCTATGCACTGAACCCTATGGATACCATTTGCTCATGGCTTTCCCCTCATGCAAAACTGGAAGATTCCCAGTTCTGAATCAATCCAGGTATCTGTCTTTTCCACATCTGCCTGCAGCCTGTGTAACACTGTTGAAGAAGTAACACAATAGTGTAAGTTGTTGACACTTGTATTCACGAGGAACTGTGCTGGGAAAATTCAACTCTTACCCTCATTCATGTGGTTTTCTTCTCTCTGTGGAAACTGTTTCAAATACCTTCTTTGTCAAAGTAAGTATTCTTCCTTTGATTTTCAGAAATAAAAATGAATTTCTTTCAACTTTTCAGATGAAATGGAAGCTGTCAGATAGGACCTCCCTCAACTTTTCGTCATAAAAATCTACACAATGCAGGTCTCTGCACCATTCTTTCTTGCTTCCCTCCTGCTACAGTGGAAAGGGGATTCATTCTCCTCTCCAGAAACATTTCTTCCAGCTACACCTGTGTCCATGGACTATCATCATTCATCGATCATTCCCTCCCTTGCATGATTCTGGCCTGTTCTTATTTTACTCCCACAAGTACCCTGCGGCCTCTCCTACACCCTCATTATACACAATTTAAATTGTCTTTCTGGATCTGTTCTTATCCACTCAAACACCTTGCAGTTAATTGTCTGATTCTTACTCCTTCTTCAAAGTCATATTTCTGAAATAGTTTTATACATTCCCTATTCACTTTTTTCTCCCATGACATCAGACTTTTTATCTATTATACCACCAACTTCTTCAAGTTCACCATTGGCCTTCCTATCTCTAAATTCAATAGGTAATTAGTACTATCTTGCCTGTATATCACATTTTCATAATAGATTAATTACTCATCATTGGCCTTACTCTCTCTAAATTCAATAGGTAATTATTATTGTCTCGCCTCTAAATCACATTTTCATAATAGATTAGTTACTCAAGTAATATATATATATAAATTAATGCAATGTCCAAGACTAATTTCCTGAAGATTAGCTTCAAAAAAGAATATGACCTTTTACAAAACTCCATAGAAATAGGTCACATCTCAGTGCTTAAGGCAACCAAACTTACCCAGCCTCAAGATTTGGATCCTAGGCTTTTAATCATACCATGGAAGGAACTATTGGTTCCGTAGGCAAGAATGCTGATATGGTGAATTCTGCAACCAGTTTGCTATATAATTTAGCTGCAACAGCAAGGCTTGGACCCCAACGCTTCATTAGAATGAGGAGAGGCCAGTTACTATTGGCCCAAATTGCAATCAGTTAGGTTTTGGGTTAAAGCAGGAATGAAGATTCTGACAGGTCATATTTCTATTGTATCCCCTGAGTGACCAGGTGAGAGGCTGAGGTTTCCCTAATACTGCAACTAAGAAGTCACATGGCCTGAGTTATTAGGACTTCTCACCTGGAATCTGATAAACAGCCTTAATGGAGCTCTATGTGCTGCATAAGAATAAATGGGAATTGGGGACCTGCTTACTGGCTACTTATCTGGTCTTGGCAGTTCTCTCCATTGAATACTACTATAGTAGGTAGGAAGAATGTATACCTTGGCAATTTGCCTTTATTTGCAGGACAGTTTGTAGATATTTTCTTTTAAAATTTGAACAAAATGAAATTTATATAATAAATTATAAATTCTTTATCCATCTTCCCAGATATCATTCACTGCCCCCAAAATAACCATCATTAACTTATTGACTAATTAATATATATTTTTTCCTATGGAGGTAGAATATACAAATGTAATATAGTAAATATACAGGAACAGGGAGACAGAGACTGAAAGAACTATGTAAGAATATTTGTTGAAAAGTACATGTAGTCATTTACATTTATTATTCTGCACATTGCCTTTTTCATCATAATTTGGAGATGTTTCCTTGCCAGTATTCATAGCTCTGCCTCATTCTTTCTAACAGCTTATTATCTGTAATATGGACAAATCATAATTAGGTTAGCTGTTCCCCATGTTGAGTTCCAGTTTTTCATTATTATAAACAAAACTATAGTGGATATCCTTATAAATTGCTCTTTATGAGTATTTCTGATTATCCTGCTGAAATATATGAATTGTAAGGAAAAATTATATTATTTAAAAATGTTATTTTTTGACGATAAGTCTGGTGTGAATGTGGAATAACACCATGGAGAGGGATTAAAGAGAAAGAGATTTATTATATTCACAAGTCCTAGAAGAGAGAGGAACAACTTGCCATTCACGAGGCCATGCAGGAGGCACTCTGGGAAGTAGGCTGAGCCAAGCAAGTAGGGAGCTGGGCAAGACAGTGCAGATCCATGGGCAAGTGCCTTTGTTAAGAGTCAGGTCAGAGGACATAACAAAGTCTTGGGGGAATTCATTTGCATATTTGGAGATTATAAATATATGTGTATGTTTAGTTTTTGCTAATCTAATGGGAAAAACCAAATGAAACACAAATCTGCCACCTAAATAATGAACTTGCTAATTAGTGATTTATAGACCATTACAGTCTTTTCAATATAGTTTCTTTCTTTTATTGTTGTTTTTATTCATTTATAGAAATTCATTACAAATTCTGGAGAATAATAATTTTTCCAATATGTCATACATTTATTTTTCATACAATTTCAAGGTTATCCTTTAGTGTATGGTCATTTAAAATGTCATAAAATAAAATTCATTAATACTCCTTTTGTTGAGTTCTGTCTTTTATATATTACTTATGAAGGCTTTTTGTACTCCTCAGATTGAGTAAGCAATTTTTCCAATTATTTTGTTAATTAAAATATTTATTTTGTTCTTGAAATATACTCATGCCTGGAAGAGTTGGGCTAAAGTCTTCAACCATGGTTAGTAAATATCAACTTCTATTCGCATTTGGAACATTTATTTCTTTACACATTTTGATGAATTCTTTGACTTAAAAATATTCTTCCTTCTCTCATAATTGATTCTTTCTCCCTATTTTTAAGGCTCTTAAACTCTGAAACTCTTATTAGAGAATAGTAGTCCTCCTGGATAGTGAGTTCATGCTCTTTTTTTCTCCCCAAATACCTTACATAGCTACTTCTTTTTATTTTTCTGTGTTCTGATTATTTCCTTAACTTATAATTTATTAATTTTATTTTTTGACATCTTAAGCCCACATATCTGTTTTTAAAAAATTTTACAATTTAATAATCGTATTTTTAATTATAAAAGACTATCTTGTCTTTTACTTAATCATTTGATAAAGCAACTCATCCTTATTGTCTTATAAAGTATCTTGCATGGGTTCAAATTCATCTATTTTCTGAATGACATGGGTTCAAATTCACCCGTTTTCTGAATAATCTGTTTCTTGTGACATCAATTATTTTGTGTGTTTGTTCAATAGCTCTCTTTTGTGATGCATAATTCCCTCAGTTATCTAGAGATATCTGTGTGTCATTCATAGCCTTGGGAGTTGAATACACTTAACAGGCATGGGTACTTGTAGTGGGGTAGTCTAGTTTCCAAAGGTCACTGTAGGTGACTGATTCTGAGAACTGTGCATTTGGGTGCATGTGCATTATTGGTTGACTTTATTTTAGAGTGTATAGATTTTCAGGTAGACCCTGCAGAAAATTTTAGTATATTTCTCTTGTTGGAGGTACATACTTCTCTTCCTTCTTTGGGGAGTGGTGGCAATTCAGTGTTAACACAAGCTCTGTTTTGCTTCTTTTTCCAACTCTCACTCTCTTTCAGTAGTCTGTGTTTGTTCTCAGCACAAAGAACACTTTGTTTTTATTTTTTTTTATTTTTAATTATTTAATTATTTTTAAAATATTTTTATTTATTTATTTGACAGACAGTGATCACAAGTAGGCAGAGAGACAGGCAGAGAGGGGGGGAAGCAGGCTCCCCACTGAGCAGAGAGCCTGATGCGGGGCTCAATCTCAGGACCCTGGGATCATGACCTGACCCAAAGGCAGAGGCTCAACCCACTGAGCCACCCAGGTGCCCCAACACTTATTTTTTAAAAGTCCTGTAGTTACTTTATTCTCTGTTAAAATGGTGCTCCTAGATGCTGCTCAATGTGTATCCCCACACCACCATCAGTGGCTGCGTATTAAGAATGTAATTTCTTTAATTAACTAGTAACACTAATTGTATTTGTTTTCTACTCATGTGTAACAAATTGCCAAAAATGTATTGGTCTAAAGCAAAAAGTCCCTTATTTTCTCACAGTTCTATAGGTCAGAAGTCTAGGAATGGCACAGCTGAGTTCTTTGCTCAGGTTCTCACGAAACTGCCATGGAGATGTTAGCTAGGGTGAGGGTCTCTTCTGAGGTTCCGGGTTGTCTGCCAAACTTATTCACAATATTGGGACAAGTGAATTCCTAAGGCTGTAGGACTGAGGTCCCAGTGCCTTGTTGCTCATTAGCTGGGTGCTGCTTTTGGTTCTCAGAAGCCACCTGCATTCATTTCCAAAAGGTTTCTCCATCTTCAAGGCCAGCAGGAGAGAATCTCCCTCAAGCTGAATCCTTATCCTGCTTGTAATCTCTGATTTCTCTTGCCTCCAACCTCTAACCTTCCTTTTAAGAGCTAATCTCATTAGATAAGCCCACTTAGGACAGACTCTTATTTGATGATCTCAGGTGATTAGACATCTTAATTACACCTGCCAAAAATCCCCTTTGCAGTATACTGTAACATGATCATATGAATGATGTCCTCACATCCTCTGGCTGTGCCCACACTGAATGTGAGTATGTAGGCAGGATATTATGGATACTAGGACTCTCCCACCATATTTGACATTTTACTTTGCAGCTATAGCTCCACAGTGTCAACGGGGGCAATGTAATGTAATTAAAGACCAAATGGATCACAACATTTTTGAAGAACTTATTCTGTGAGTTATGTCAATTAAAAGTAAAATGATCAACAATGCTGTGTTGTGAGTCCAACTCAAAGGAGTCAAAATTTTTCAGAGTTTGTATAGTATAGCCAAAATGTGACTACGGCTCAATAAATTGTGGTGGTATTTCCTGAATCTTCTTTGCCTTGATTTCCTTATCCTCTGATTTATCCAGAGGGAGTTCTGTGTGGTGTCCATCAGCCTGTACCCTAGCATGCCTTTTGCTGGGGTTCTGAGTCTCACTAGGATCATGGCCTCTTTCTGTCCTGCCACTGATAAGCCCTCTGTAGTCATGGACCTGTGGCAAGGCTTAGGCTACTGTATTACCACTGCTCCAACCCTACAGGAAAAATTGTTTTCCCCTCACTACTCTCTTTTAAAAATGTTCTCAAATTCTTGTTTAATTTTCCACCATTTATCTGAGGCCAGAGTATAACATGTAGCAAGGCTTCTCTGAGAATGTGAGTGTAAAGAAAAGGAATTATAATTGTAAGCATCATAAAACCACCTTCTAGTCCTAGCAATTCTCATAGCCCACAGGTTTAGGTTCATGGTTATGCATCCAATAGATGCCAGTTTCCTTCAAGCATCGGGAATGCTGTTAAGCATCTCCATGCTTTAAAAGGAGGGGCTATTCTTTCCTCCTTCTGTGTAAGGCTTCCCTTTTCCCTTGTTACTTTCTTCCCCATAACCTGCCTCTTTTCAGGGAAGTTGGCAGTGTTAATATATCATCCTAGCTTTGGGTCATAATTCAGAAACATTACAGTATTTTAAGTAGAAATTTTTTTAAAAGATTTTAGTTATTTATTTGCCAGAGAGATAGAGAGAGAGGGAAGGAGAGAGTGAGAGAGAGATAGACAACAAGCAGGGGGAGAGGTAGGCAGAGGGAGAAGCAGGTTCCTTGTGGAGTCTGATGTGGGACTTGATCCCAGGACCCCGGGATCATGACCTGACCTGAACGTAGATGCTCAACTGATCCACAAAGGCATCCCTAAGTAGAGATTTAATATTAAAATTCAGGTATTATAAGATCTCTGGATGGAGTGATGTAGTGAAAGTCAGGGTGTAGCTACATGTGTTTAAGAGTATAACACATCCACTGAATTTCAGAAGTTAGAACATTGTTCCTGCTGCCATTGCTACTGCTGATAAAATGCCTTTTAACATTCACAAAATTAGTGGTTAGACACAGGAATGCTGAGTTGGGTTACCACAACTTTGTCTAAACATTCACGTCTCCATGACAGTCTTTGCCAGGAGGAAAACACAGAGAGTAGTTGGCTATAGTCGACAGAACTCTAAGACAGCTCCCAAGATCTCAGCCCCATGTTGTCCAATTCCTGTAATCCCCACCTCTTGAGTGTGAGTAAACTTTCTAAATATGATGGGATATCTCTCTCATGATTATGCTATGTTATAAGACCGAATGGATTTTAGGGTTGTAATAAAGACCCCCGATCAGTTAACTTTGAATTAATCAAAAGAAGATTGTCCTGGGTGTGTCTAACCAAATCAGGCGAACTCTTAAAAATGTCAGGGAGATTTACACACTTCACTGCACTCACCATAGCACATACCCTCCCCACAGACCTGTACTCCTGGGGATAAAAATACATTATATGTTTATAAAAATTTTTAAAAAAATTTAAAAAAATTTTAAAAAAATATCAGAGAGAGGGGAACTTGGGTGGCTCAGTCAATTAAGCATTTGCTTCAGCTCAGGTCATAATCTCAGGGTTCTGGAATCGAGCTACACATCAGGACCCCTGCCCAGTGTGGAGTCTGCTTCTCCCTCTCCTTCTGCTCTTCTCTCCACTTGTGCTCTCTTTCTCAAATACATAAATAAAATCTTAAAAAAAAAAAAGTCAGAGAGATCCATGCTGCCCTGTTGGCCTTGAAAGTATAAACAACCATGTTGTAACATTGTGGAGAGGGTGGCATGGTGGGGGATAGCAGACAGCTTCTGGTAGTTAACCACAGCCCTCAGCTGACAGCCAGGAGAAAGCAAGGACTTCATTAATTAAATTATGCCAACATACAGTGAGGTACCTCTCTTCAACACCTTGAATGTATCCCATCTCAACACTGTGAGAGAACTGAGCTCATCTGTAGCCTCATCTGTACTCATGGAGACTGTGAGATAATGTGTGTGTGTGTGTGTGTGTGTGTGTGTGTTAAGGATTTTATTTATTTATTTGACACAAAGAGACAGAGAGAGACAGTGAGAGAGGGAAGCAGGGAGAGTGGGAGAGGGAGAAGCAGACTTCCCACTGAGCAGGGAGCCCAATGCAGGGCTTGATCCCAAGACCCTGGGATCATGACCTGAGCTGAAGGCAGATACTTAACGACTGGGCCACCCAGGCACCCCAAATTTGTGTTGTTTTAAGCTGCTCAATATTTTGGCAGTTGGTTATGTAGCAATAAAAACAAATACAATGGCTTTCGTCTCACTTGTGCCTTACAAACTCGTGCATGTGCACCTAACTGATGGAACCCTAGTTGCAAGAGAGTCTAGGAAAATACATAAAAAGGAAAGAGAATGGAGGTTAAGTAACAATGGACAATATCTTGCATATCTAATATCTAAATATTTCAAAGGAAATTCTGTTTTTTTTTAAATAAATGCATGGTTATGTCCATTTGTCTCAATAGCATATATAATCCAAAAATCACCTTTCTGCATGCTTTGTTTTACAGTTAAAAATAATACCATTTATAGAATGTCAATGGTGCTATCTAGGTTCAGTTTCATCTAACCTGATCCACTCCTTCCTCAAATGTAAAGAGAACAAAAAGTGTTCTAGAGATTTTTAGGTGTCTAAGGATCTGATAAAAATACACCCATGCACATTTGAGATAAATAATGGTTTGCATCTGCATGGAGTTGGAATATTTAGAAAATAAGTGTATATGCTTTACATGATCACCTTTTGTATTTTCAGTAGAGGAGATAAATTCCTTAGAGTTGAAGCTCCTCTGTATTTCTTTCTCCACCTTCTTTCTTTCTTTGTCATTTTTGTTTTGATCTCTGGTTTACATTTGCAAAACTAGGACTCACTTTGTGGATTTTCCAGAAAATTTGAACCTTTTATTATCTTGGACAGTTTCTGAGGGTAGGGAATTTGGGTGCGGTTTAGCTAGTTCACAGTATCTCATGGAACTATGGTGGACTTGTTAGCAAAGGCTGCAACTTCTGGAGACTTGACTGGGACTGGAGAATCTGCTTCCAAGATCACTTATGTGGTTGTTGGCAGGGGGCAATAGTTCTTGACAGGCTGCTTCTCCATAGTGCCGCTCATGATATGGTTTTCCATGAGTGAGCCACTGAGAAACTGATAGTGAGAGAGAGAGAGAGAGAGAAAGAGAGAGAGTGCAAAAGAACAATCAAAACAGAATCCTTTCTGTCTCTTCTATTACCTAATCTTAGAAGTGACATGCTATCATTTCTGCCATATTTTATTGGCCATAAATAAATCACTATGTCTAGCCTTCAGTGGGAGGGCATTACACAAAGGCATAAATACCAGGGGGTATGGAACATTGAGGGCCATCTTAGAGGTTGCTTCCCCAACATGGTATTCTTAATAAAAACTAACCAGGAAATCAAAAGAGAGTAAAGCAAGAGAAGCCAAGGCAGGGTTGAATTTCTAGGCTGATATAACTGGTTGGATATAGTAAAATCTGAGTTGTATCATATCCTTCTTTTATGTCTATCAAACATAAATGTGGCAAGACTGCTATCTGTGCCCAAATTTCTATCTTTCTATCTTACAAAGTAATTAAACTCTGGGGTTTTGCTAGCTCTCTGGCTGCCCAAAATATAGATCATATTTCCCAGTCTTTCTTGGAACTACATATAGCATCTGCTGTGAATAAAAAAACTGTGGACAACTTTGAGCTGTGCTCTGTTATTTCCCTTTTTTCCCTCTTAATGATTGAAATGTGGACATGGAAGTGATCCATCTTGGATCACAAGGATGAGGGCGATCCTCCAAGATCGCAAGACAGCAAAGTAGGAGGAGCACAGGAACTGGTCCTGTGGACATGCCATGTTAGTCCTGAATTGTTTACTTCCAGACCTTTAGATGAGAGATAAACAAATGCCTTTGTGTTTAAACCAAAATTATCTGTGCTAACAGAAGAGCCAAACTCACATTCTAACTACATATTTTTTTCAAACTTTTTGGACCACTGCCCTTAGTTAAAAATGAATTTTAAATTGCAACTAGTACGTAGAAAAATATATGAGTAATTATGCATTGTTACAGAAGTATAATTATAATCACCTTTAGCATATACAACCTGAAATTTTCTATTCTACTATACTGAATTCCATTTTTTTTCTTTTCTATTACATTCTATTGTTTTATTCCATCCCATCCCATCCCATCCCATCCCATTCTACTGAGACAAATAATGCTGGATACTACCTACTAAATCAATTTCAGAACTCACCAATGGATCAAAAGCCATTGTCTGAGAAACACTGTCCAAACTATTATAATGAAATAAAATGATGTACTTGTGTCATATGTTCTATGACAAGGCTTTCCACCCTCAGTCTCCTGCTTAAATAGAATTAGAAGTAGCAATCTTAAATTATTATTAGTTCTTGTATGTTAGGTTTATCAGAAGTTTATCATGACTAATGATTCTAATTCTAATTCAAGTTTTTAAGAATTCTTTCTTAGTATTACTGAGAACATACTGAGTGCTTTGTGTTAAAGAGTTTTGTGCTAGATGAATACGACACTATTTTCCTTAAAGAACTATAGTCTATTAAAACAGAGCAACATGTAAACAGATTAATTAAAATAGGATATGATTATTACTCTTGTAGCTCAGATATAGTAGTGGTCATGAGCTGATAAAACAACAAAACCTCATGTGTTTGTAGTCAAAGTTGAAGGAATCTTCACTTCTTTCTGGAATTTTTTTTCTTTTTCTACTAAATAGCCTGAATCAGAACATTCCTGAATTTCAAGCCTGAAAAAAAAAATCGTTTGAGTTAAGCACTCCAAATTCTTACTCCTTTTATACATAGAGTGTAGGTCTTAGAATGAAAAACAGTGTGCATGAAGACTATGTGATAAACATTATAAAACCAGCATTTCAGTAGTGATTTTGTCCGTGTTTATTGAGACTTATTACAACAAAAAAACATTTATAGCTCTAATACTCAAAATCCCTTTGTCACTTCCAATATGTATGACATTTTAAAGTGACTGTTGGATATATCATATTTTTTTTTCAAACTAAAATCTTAGAAATGTACTTACTTGTCTACTTTGTATTAACCTGACTCTAACTGGAAGCATTTCCTTATCTTAAGAGTGGCAGGAGTGCATTTTTGTAACAAAAATCTTAAGGGTAAAACCAGGTTCAGACAGAATGAGACTATTTCTTATTTGGATGGAAAGTGTTTGTGGACATTTGATGCCAATCTAAGATTCCGAGTTGGAAGGCATAGTAAGAATTCAGATAAGCTTAAAGCTTGAGCTCAAGAAATAAAGGGACATCAGTATGTTGTGAAGAGAAAGGGGAAGAAGGAAAGTGTAAAACTTTTAATTTCTGCTTGTCCTATATTAATCACAGTTCCTTTTAGTATGTATCTTCTTGGAAATGGAACCACAACACATTTGGAATATCTTATATAGGATGGTAGAGAACAGGCTATTTAACTAGTGGCCAAGAACAACCTGATGTTCTGAGCTACAAATTGAAAGTGAAGGTTACTTTCTTGTAGACTTTATCTTAAAGCAGTAAAACGGGTAACTGCAGCTACAACTGAAAGTATTGATTTTGTAATTTCAGCAAATTAAGAACAAGACAGAAAACCTATTAAACCTTTCCACTGATTGCCAGGGTACTTCTTGGTGATTCTGAGGTTGACATTAAAATTACATACACCTATCTCTTGAAAATAGAACATATACATTATATAGAAGATCATAAATAGAATTGTAGTAAGTATGTTTTAAATGTGAAACTTGCAAAGCCTGATACTATAAGTGTCAAACAGCATATCTAATTTTTGCACATTTTCATAAATTGTGGTTAAAGTTAGATGTACATTTATTATGTTTTAATAAATTAAACTTTTCACAGAACCAGAATTTCTTTTTGAATTAAAAAAAAGAAAGAAACTCTGATAGTAACATGACAGGTCAGAACATTATAACTAATGACTACATAAAAAATAGATTACAAATACTATGGAAAAATGATCAGATTGTATTTTTTTGTGTCCAAGAGCAAAACAAACCTATTTTATAGTTTTGTGGAACATGTCAAATTGTTTTTTAAATTATTTATTTATTTTATAGAGAGAGGAAGAGAGAGCATAAGTGTGTGTGGGGGGGATGGGGCTAGGGAGTTGGGGGAGAGAGAGAGAATCTCAGGCAGACTCCACCATGATTATGGAGCCCCACATGGGGCTTGAGATCACAATCTGGGCCCAAACCAAAAGTAGGTTGCTTAACCAACTTTGCCACATAGGTCCCATAATGTCAAGCATTTAAAATGTAATTTTAAGTTTCTTTAAGTGAATATATTAAAATTTACATTAATCATGTCAAATAAGAAACTGATTATGAAAAATTTGATTACCATAATGGAAAAGAAAATCATGAATTTTATTCAGTAAAATAAATCGAGTGAAATTTATATTTTTTCTTTTCCCACTCATTCTACCTCAAATATCATATTTCTTAGTAGGTATATAACATTAGAGATTGGGAGAAAGCTTTTGTCTGCAATTAGTGAAAATCACAACAACGACAAAAATCTCATAAATCATAAGAAGCATGTAACAAATTGGGGCAACTATAGGTTTAGTTAATTCAGTGATTCAATCACAATTTTTAAAAAATTTGTTCTTTCTTTTTTTTTTTAAGATTTTATTTATTTATTTGACAGAGCTCACAAGGCAGGCAGGCAGAGAGAGAGGAGGAAGCAGGATCCCTGCTGAACAGAGAGCCCCATGCGGGGCTCGATCCCAGGACCCTGGGATCACGACCTGAGCTGAAGACAGAGGTTTTAACCCACTAGGCCACCCTGGTGCCCCTAAAATTTATTCTTTTTAAACTTTCCATTTAACTTTCTTCAGTGTGTCAGTTTTGTCCTAGTGATTGCAAGACAGTGTTGATGTTTGCATGCTCCTCAAAAGAAACAGATCATTTCTTTCTCTGTAGCTCTTTTTAAGAGCAAGGAAGCCATCTAGATTATTTTCCCGCCTGCCTCATTGATCAAAATTTTATAAAATTTTTATGACTTCCCTTATCCCTGGTAAAGTAAATGGAACAATCAGAATTAGTCTACAGTGTTAATCACAACTAATTAAAACACGCTTAGGATGAGGACCTTCCCTAGTGGTGTAATGACTCTATAGATGGGATAGATTCCTGAACCAAATCAGGGCTAAGAAGAAGGAAGATTGATTTGGAGTAGCCGACAACAATGCCTGTCATAGGGTTTGTCTTTCATTAAACCGAATACACACATAGGTAATGTACAGTAAGTTGGAAAGTTGTCTATTGTTTCAGTAGTGCAATCTACATTTCACATTCATAAATTAAAAACTGAAAGAAAATTCCCTGAAATATCTGGAGAAATACAGATAAAATTCCATTTATTTTCCAAAATACAAATGTAAATAATATGGAGCATAATATTTTATATGATTATTTGAATGTTACTGGAAGCATTTCAAATGATTTTAGGTCACTTATAAATAGATCTAATTAAATCACTGGAACATGTGTTTTACAGTTTGTTTTTTTTAACTCAAACACTTGGCTCCCACTTCTGTTCTTATTTTAAGTCTACCATATTGTCAGTTCCTCAAAAGTTTGTAATCATACTATCAGTTGTATTGATATTTGATTCTCTCTCTCTTTTTTTTTTTAAAGATTTTATTTATTTATTTAACGGAGAGAGAGAGCACAAGTAGGCAGAGCAGCAGG
>PISX010023344.1:0-29902 GCA_004024625.1 Mellivora capensis
GGAAAAGCAGGTTCTCTGCTGAGCAAGATTACCCATGCAGGACTCAGTCCCAGAACCATGGGATCATGACCTGAGAGAACGCAGGCACTTAACTGGCTGAGCCACCCAGGCATTCCTGGAAAGCATAATTTTTATTCAGGGTGGCCAAGTACCAGCTAAAAATTCTGTGGGGAAAATATTGAAAAATAGTTAGTAATCACTGCACTCTACCCCTCTGGCCACTCAGATAACCTAAGCTTTTCTTCCCATTACAAAGAATGTATCCACCTCCTTTCTCCTCCATTCCATCCTTGAATCATCTCAAAGTCCCTTATCTCTGGAGAATGTACAGCCCTCCCTGTCCGAGCTGACTGTGTCTTCTCATGCTCTGGAGTTTTATGAACTGCCACACACCCCATACTGACACATCCAGTATACAAAGAAAACTCTCATCTGGAAAAGGAAAGAATGAGGAACAACACAGGGCCCTATTGAAACCAGTTATCAAATCCTGTTGGAGAGGAAAGGTAAAAGCTCCCGGATGTGGCTGTGTAGTAAGTTCACTATATTTCCCTGGCTTCGCCTTCTCTGTCTTTTTTCACCCGTTGTCTTCTGTGCACATCTCTGACATGGGCGTGGGGAGTGTGCCCTCCTTGGGGGCTGCATACCTTCCACAGCCCACTTTATTTTGGTAAGGTTAGGAGCCTGAGAATTACTTTAGCAGGTCATCAATTACAGGTGTTTTTTTATGACCAGAACCGGGATTTGTTTGGCAGTCCAGTTTTCTTTTTCTTTTTTTCAAGTTCATTTGTTTATGTGAGGGGGGAGGGGCAGAGGAAGAGGAGGAGCCTATGCGGGATTCCCTCCCAGGATCCTGAGATCATCACCTGAGCTGGGATCAAAAGCCAGTTGCTGGTGAGCCACCCAGGCACCCAGCAGTACAGTTTTCTTGTAACAGTCATAGGTCTGCAGTCTTATTGCCTGTGGTCATTCTATGAGCAAATTGCCTTCCGTCAAAGATCTTATCTAGACTTACTTTTTAAGCCTAAAACCTTTGGTTTTTTATTTACTGCTTCTGTGCCCTACCCACTTAGCTCCCTAAACTTAATGGTGCTTACCCTGAGACCATCTAAAAATAATAGCAGAAGGCAACACCCTTTATTGGACCTTGTAGGCTTAGCTGGCTCCCATTTGTCTAACAGTGAATGCTTTCTAGCAGGTACTTGACGGAGTGTTTGTTTTCTTACCTCCTGCTAAGGCAGCCTCTTCTGAACCACCTTTCCTTTCCTTCCCTTTCTTTTTCTTTTCTTTCTTTTTTTTTCTTTTAAGATTTTTATCTTATTAAAATGTATAGCTTAGTTCCTGTCTGGCTTAGTCCAATCTTTCTGAAACGTTGGTTTCATTGAGTCATTTTCTTTTCTTTTTTAAAAAAGGTTTTATTTATTTATTTGTTAGAGAGAGACACAGTGAGAGAGGGAACACAAGCAGGGGGAGTGGGAGAGGGAGAAGCAGGCTTCCCACTGAGCAGGGAGCCCCATGCAGGGCTCGATCCCAGGACCCTGGGATCATGATCCAAGCCGAAGGTAGACACCCAATGACTGAGCCACCCAGGCACCCAAGTCATTTTCTTAACTCAGATGTCCAAAGGCTCTACTTTGCCTCTCAGAGTAAAATACAGGTTCTTTAGCTAGATACTCAGTGCCCTTCATATTTTGTGACCCATTCTCCCTTCTTTCTTACCTTTCTCCAACATGAATTGCCCCGTGTTCTAGCCCTTATCCTGTATGCCTTTCCACTTCTTACCCATCTCCATTCCCATCTCTGTGACATCTGTCCAGACAACTCCAGCCTGTCCTAATCTGAGCTCCTTCAACTCTCAGTATGGGACCTCTTGAACTCTATGGAACGTTTTATGACCGTGTGTATTTGTATAGGGACCATCCTCTCACATTGTAAGATCCTGCCTGGTGAAGACCTTATCTTACCTTGTCTCAGCTCCACAGTTCACTGAATACTTATTAAATGATATAATCCTATGGAGAAATGGAAATATGATTCTGTATGTGCAATTTATTTGTAACATTTAGTGCATCTGAATTTTGCATGTACCCCCCCATCACACCAAGTATCAAGAAAGGAAGCACTCTATACATTGGGTAATAGACTGTATTACTGTGTTTTAGGAAAAGTAATGATTTCTTTTTTACTGATGAACACAATGAAGACTTGCTATATTTTTTCTTAAGTTCCATTTAAGTGTGTGCTCATGGTCAGTTCTATGAGTTAGAACAGGAGTGGATGGTTTAATTAATGCCTGCCAGTTGTCTTAAAAGGTACCATCTTGGTTGAGAGGAAGGATTGAGTTGGTATTGTGGATCATGTATACAACTTTTTGGTGTTGACAGACTTAATCAAAGGGACAGGCCCTGCTGAAGTCAAAGGTGACGTAGTGAAATGGGAGGAGGTATGATCAAAGTTAGGGCGCCTCCTTTTTCCTCTTTGCCCTTCCGTCATCAGCCTTCTTTCTTTAAATATTTATCCTGGCTGAAAATCCGTGCCTGCGTAGGATGACTGTATCATTTGCTAAGACTTCTATTACATGGAGGCTTTAAGGAGGTATTGACTTTGCTTCTAGTAACCTCTTAGATGGCAGTGGTTTCACCAGTTAAAATTTGACCTGTGGTGAGTGTTCTTTGTAGCTGGCTATTAGTAATAGCTTGTACTTTAACCTCTGTAAACCTCAGTTTGGGTAAGCTTGAATTTATTTATCAACAATCCCAGTTGAAAATGGAAGAGTGCTGATTCATGAGTGTAAGTTTAATGATGGAGGGTTTGGATTACAAAAAATGGCGGAATTTAGGAACCAGCAGAAGATGGGCGCCGTAGGATTCCAAATAGCATTGAGTGGTTACTGACTTTGGCATTGAGCTTTAATAGTTGGAGTGAGGTTGTGAGTATGTTGCATATTAGAAATAATGGGAGCATTTACTGGAGTGATGGGAAAAGCAGTTGAAGAAAGTCTTATTGCATTAGAGAGTTTTAAAATTCTCCATAATTCTGGAGTACAAATGCAGACCAAAAAAGGCTAATGACATTAGCTCTTGTACTTTTTTTTTTTTTTAATGTCTCAGTGATGTCCAGTTCTCTCATCCCTCTCACTGTAGGTTCTGGACTTCCCTTTTCACTTTTTGTTGTAGTATAATGGATAAAAGACTGCGTGGAAGTCAAATATGCTTGAGTTCGAATTCTACTTTTTGTGTGACATTTTGCAAGTCATTTAACCTCTTGTAGCCTCAGTTTACTCTTCTGCAGCTAAGGATACCTATTTCAGGGTTGTAAGAGTTAGGTAAGATGCTATGTGTGAAACACTGAGCACAATGTGTAGCAAAAGTTAGTTCTTGGGGTGCCTGTGTGGCTCAGTCAGTTAAGCATCTGCCTTCAGCTCAGGTCATGAACCCAGGGTCCTGGGATTAAGCCCCACATCAGACTTCCCTGGTAAGCAAGGAATCTCCTTCTCTTCCTCCTCTGCCCCTCCCCCAACCCGTGCGCACATGTGCACACCCCTGTATGTACATGTGTGTGCGCTCTCTATCAAATAAATAAATAAGATATTAAAAATAAAAGTTAGTTTTTACTACCATTTACTATCAATCAGTGACCCTTACTTTAGGAAAGGATTGGGAGAAAAACAGAAAGGACCATAACAAGGGTTTTTGTTTAATCTGTTTTGTCTTTTTTTTTTTTTAAGAAAGAAATATATGGCAAAATTAATTTATCTAATAAACATATTGTGTTTGAGATGGAATGAGAGAGTATGGTATAAAATGAACTCAGTTGCACAGCCTAGGTCTGAGTTTGCTGTACAGAATACAGTATTCTGGTACTTACGGTTTTAATGTGGTTATCTACAACGTTCCTGAGCTGAAGCTGGGAGGCAGCCGTCACATTTTCCTGGGGTTCAGAGGGACTCCAATTACGAAATTCTCTTTCTTGGAGTCTTCAGTCATTTTATCCAACATTCCCATTTGCTATAAGCATATGCTACCTTGAGTGGAAGGTTATTGGATCTGATCTAGATATTTTGGGGGAGGCTATTTATGACCAGATATTGAGAAAGAACTCTACTGACTTTAAGGTTAAGGACTAAGTTTAGTTTATCTGCCTGTGTACTTCATGATGGTTAACATGAACCCTTTCTTCCTGAAAATCAAACTCTTTAGCGCCCCCACTGTGCTTGCTTATGGAGAGAATAAAGTCATTGATGTAGATATCCCTGTCATTATGTTTTTTTTCACTCCCCTGTTAGCTAAGGTTCTTTTGGTTCCAATCAACAGAAACCAGTTGTGACTGTCTATCTTTATTTGAAAGATACAAGGGTATCTCCCAGAACCAAAGGGTATATGTAGCAACCAAGACTCTGTTGGGGGAGCGGGGGAAGAAGACCGGAACTAACTGGGAATATTGGCAAAGGTTGTGGGTGGGCCTACAAGGCACAACTGTTAATGTACTCAGCTCCCGTGCCACCCATATTGTGTGTTAGGGGTCCTTGAGACCACCCCCACATTTAGAGATTTCACCAGAAAGACTTACGGCATTCAGCCTAATAGTTCTACTCTAGGCTCAGATTTATCACAGTGATGTAATAAGGATACACAGCAGGATCATAATGGGAAAAGGCACAGGAAAAGGCATTTCTGGAGGCACCTTTGTGTAGGCTTTCTGATGCTCTCTCCCCCATGAGGGGTGATGAAGAATGCATTCCTCTTTGAGCAGCACCACACAGTAATAGACGTGTGACGTAGCTAACCTGGAAGTCCATCAGAAACTCAGCACCCAGGGTTTTTATCGGCAGATGTTCATGTAAGCATCCTCTGCATATGCCCAAATTCCAGACTTCCAGAAGAAAAGCAAGTATTCAGCATAAACCATGTTGTTTGCACAAACAGGCCTAGTGAACCACCCCTATCTCCCAATCCCAAATCATAAATCCTGGAAAGATTAAGTCGGACCCACCCAACACTGGTGTCTCAGGAATCTGTTAATTGGGAGGGAGGCAGAAGGGCATGAGGTAGACTTGGCCTCAGGAACCCACTTCCTGGAATGGGGGGATGCAGTTCTCAGAAAAGAGGGGCTCGAAGTACGGAATAAGGACCTACAGCAGCTCTAGCACTGCAAGGTTGAGAGCTCCGGAAAACTTCCATCACAAGGGTTCTGTGACTTTTACGATATGCTGACTCTTAGGACTTCATTCAGTTCATAACAAATGTTTTTTGAGCATCTACTGTGTGCCAGTCTCTTGAGCCAGAAACCTGCCTTCAATATCTTCCCTTTCGTTTTGAAGAGGAGTTGTGTATATGTGCTCTTGTTTTCCCTCTTGTCTCTGGCTTCTTGAGGATTTAAACATCAAATTACATTCTTCTGAACTTCTATAGATATATAGATATAGGACTAAGTTGTTTGGGTGGTATTATGCCTAACATAAAGACATTTCTTTCTTTTTTTTTTTTTTAAAGATTTTTATTCATTTGACAGACAGAAATCACAAGTAGGCAGAGAGGCAGGCAGAGAGAGAGGAGGAAGCAGGCTCCTTGCCGAGCAGAGAGCCCGATGCGGGGCTCGATCCCAGGACCCTGGGATCATGACCTGAGCCGAAGGCAGAGGCTTTAACCCACTGAGCCACCCAGGCGCCCCAAGACATTTATTTCTTTTACAGTAATCTCTTGGTTTATTTATACAGTGCCAGGAAGTTATTTTTATGAAAAATATATATATTCAGTTGCCATGCTCTCATTTGCTACAAAAATAACACAGGTGAAACACTTTTATCCAGTGCATTTGAAGCTAGAACCTGTTAATTTCATGTGAGTTAATTTCAAAAAAAGTTATTAATGCAAGGAGTATGATAAAGAAAGGAGAGATGTTTTAAGTATTTTAACAAGTATGTTTATTTTTGTTTTTATATTTGCAAATCTTTAAAATTAAGAGCACTTATGGAAGTAATCTGAATACCGTGTCTGTCTAGATTTTTATGATTTTCCCCCTAATATTTTACTTTTGCCCAAAGCAACAGCCATAGGAACAAATACAACCTATTTGTACAAGCATGAAGTACACTGGTGGGGACAGGTGTGCCAGGTGCACTGGAGAAAACCTGCTAATCAAAAGCTTTCAGGGGCGCCTGGCTGGCTCGGTCAGTTAAGTGTCTGCCTTTGGCTCTGGTTATGGTCTCAGGGTCCTGGGATCCAGCTCCCTGCTCAGCGGAGAGCCTACTTCTCCTTCTCTCTCTGCCTGCTGCTCTCCCCTGCTTATGCTCTCTCTCTCTGTCAAAATAAATAAATAAAGCCTTAAAAAAAAAAAAAAGCTTTCAGAGTACAAGAGGCAACAAGTCAGTTAAATGGATACAATTTTTTTTAAAGATTTTTTTAATTTTTATTTATTTGTCAGAGAGAGAGAGCGAGCGAGCACAGGCAGGCAGAGGCAGAGGGAGAAACAGGTTCCCTGCCAAGCAAGGAGCCCGATGTGGGACTCGATCCCAGGACGCTGGGATCATGACCTGAGCCGAAGGCAGCTGCTTAACTGACTGAGCCACCCAGGCGTCCCAAATGGATACAATTTAAAGAGCTCTGTACATGTTTGTTGTGGAAAACTCAGTAAATATGACAAGGAAAAACCAAAAATCAGGAATTTTAATATAGGGTAATCCCTAAATTTTTGGTCCATTTCCTTGACATATATGAAATATATATACACACATACATACATGTGAAGTATATTGATACTAATATTATGCTATATAGACTGAGGACTATGTGCTGAAATATGCATTATGTACTTGCACATACATTTTAAAGAAGAGCAGGCTCATGCTATATATACTGTTTATAGTCTTTTTTATCTACATGTACTGACACTTTTCCCTTAAGCTTCTCCTATAACATTGTTTTGTAATGGCTATTAGCAAATGGAGATTAGTTGACAATACTATGTCGTGTCCCTCAAAGGACTGGGGTTTTGCAGAGTTAGACCCTTAACAATTCGGGAATGTGAATAAGGATAGGGGATTGTCCTTGAGGCACAAGGAGGCTTTGACTCCCACCTTCAATACCTGACGGGTGGGTGTGGGATGAGTAGCTTCACCTCCCCCTATCCTATGGTAGGGGGAAGCAGGTTCCAGTTAGGACAGGGGTATAAGGAATGTTTAAAGAAGAGGGTAAGAATGCAGAGAGGTTTGTTAATCATGGAGCAGAATTCCGGAGGTCACAATGGAAAGATCTGGAAGGCAGAGGGAAAGGATACAGGATTGGGTCCTCAGAAGAAACCAGAACAATGGTATGCTAACAATTTTCTCTGGGTTCTAAGAAGAAAAACACAAACTGAAAAAAATGTTCAGAAAATGTGTGCCCTTAAGAGTAGATCTGCTCGTCTTTAGGGATTTGCACTCAGTTTGTAAGGCTGCTTTGATGAACTGAAGGTGAACTGAGTGTGGGCATGTAGGATTTTTTTTTTTTTTTACTTCAAATTTGAGAAGAACTTTCATGTGGAAAAGGGAAGAAAAGCAGTTTTTGGCTCAATAGAAAATCACCGGTTGGATTCACTGAGACATAATGCCTCTCCTCCAATCAGAGACTAAGGAACCACTCATTTAGGGCTTTATAAAGGGGATCTTTCTTTCTTTCTTTCTTTCTTTCTTTCTTTCTTTCTTTCTTTCTTTCTTTCTTTCTTTTTTAAATTATATGAGTGACAGGATAATTTTTAAGATGTTTTTCTAGTGTAAGATTTCATGAGTCTATGAAATAACTGTACCAGGAGCCTTTAAGAAATAGAGAAGGAAATGTAACATTGATTTTGTAGTTCCATTTCTTTTTTTTTAAATATAAAATATATAGTTTTAAAGATTTAGTTTTTTTATTTGCCAGAGAGAGAACGAGAGAGAGAGAGAGTGAGAGCATGAGTGCACAAGCAGGGGGAATGGCAGGTGGAGGGAGAGGGAGAAGCAGGTTCTCCACTGAGTAGAGAGCCTGATGCTGTACTTATCCCAGGACCCTGAGATCACGGTCTGAGCCGAAGGCAGATGCTTAACTGACTGAGCCACCCAGGTGTCCCTTTTTATGTCAAAAACATTTTTTTAAGATTTTTATTTATTTATTTGACAGAGACACAGAAAGAGGGGAATACAAGCAGGGGGAGTGGGAGAGGGAGAAGCAGGCTTCCCGCTAAACAGGGAGCCTGATGTGGGGCTCGATCCCAGGACCCCCCAGAATCATGACCTGAGTTGAAGGCAGACACTTAATGACTGAGCCACCCGGGTGCCTATGCCAAATATTTAAAAATCTCAGTAAGTAAGAGAACTGTAATTATCCAGAATCTCAGCATTTTAACAATTCTTTTCAATTTGGGGTGTTTCCTTTTATGATCTATCGACAGGCATAGTTGTTTGTACATATGTGCACTCAGTTCTGTCTCTTTTCCACTAGTGGCTTTAGCGCTCATGAAATAAATTTAAGGAAATAAGTGTGTTTTCTTGGATTCTGTAGACTTTAATCCTGAGATGTAGTGGTAGGAGCAATGCGTTTAAAAAAAGTCTAAGCCAGCAAAGACTTCTTTGAAAAAAACTGATTTTTTTGGTTTGTGGGGATTTCCTAAATTGTTTGTACTGTTTTCTTTTCCCCTTGAATCAGTTGATCATGGTCTTGCCAGATTGGTGACAGTATACTGTGAACATGGTCATAAAGCTGCCAAAATCAACCCCCTCTTCAGTGGACAAGCCTTGCAGGAGAATGTGCCTGAGATCCAAGCTCTTGTACAGACCCTTCAGGGACCCTTTAATACCACAGGTAAAGCCCATTGACACTAGACTGTCCACGTGTCAACTCACTGCCAACAGGTGGGAGGGCTCCTTTCTCAGTTCTTGAAGAATCCACATGCCCCATGGAGCTGCGACTTCCAAGATGACAGTGAGGGGCACATTCAGGCACTGTCTACGAGGACCTCTCTTGAGACCTCTAGAATAGTCTTTCCATAGGGCCCATTTCCTCTGAGTTTAAAAACATACTCACTGAAGAAGACATATAAATAGCCAACAGGTAGATGGAAAGGTATTCAGCATCAGTCATCATCAGGGAAATGCAAATCAAAACCACAATGAGATAGTATCAGCTCACACTTATTAGAATGGCTATTATTAAAAAGACACACAATAATAAGTGTTCGTAAGGATGTGGAAAAAAGGGAACTCTTGGGTACTGTTGGTGGGAATGCAGGTAGGTATAGCTACTGTGGAAAACAATGTAAAGGTTCCTTGAAAAACTAAAAATAGAGTTACCCTATGATTCAATAATCCCACTTCTGAGTGTTTATCCAGAGGACTTGAAATCAGGATATTGAAGAGTTATCTGTATTCTCATGTTTATTGTGGCATTATTAAAATAGCCAAAATATGCAAACCACCGAAATGTCCATCAGTGGATGAATGAATAAAGAAATGCAGTGGAGGAGCACCTGGCTGGCTCAGTTGGCAGAGCATACAACTCTTCTCTTGGAGATGTGAGTTCAAGCCCCACATTGGGTGTAGAGCCAACTTAAAAAAAAAAAAAAAGTGCAGTATATGCACAAAATGGAATATTATTCAGCCTTAAAAAGAAGGAAATCCTGCCATTTGTGACAACATGGATGAACCTTGAGGGCATTATACTAAGTGGAATAAAACAAGTCACCGAAGGACAGATACTACATGATCCCACTGTATGAGGAATCTAAAGTAGTCAAACTCGTGCTACCTTCAGCAGCAGATATTTAAATTGGAATGATACAGAGAGGATTAGCAGGGTCCCTGCACAAGGAGAGCATGCAAATTCATGAAGCACTCCGATATTTAAAGAAAATAATGAAATACAATAGTCAGACTCCTAGAACCAGTAGAATGATGGTTCCCAGGGTCTGGGGAGAGGTGGAAAAGGGAAGGTGTGGATCAAAAGGTACAAAGCTTCAGTTATGAAAAATAAATAAGTTCTGGAGATCTTCTATACAACACAGGGCCTATAGTTAACAATACTGTATTGTATACTTAAAACTTTGGTAAGAAAACAGATCTTATGGTCAGTGCTCTTTCCAGAAAAGAAAACAAATTACTTTAAAAATGAATAAAAATTTGTGAGCCCTGAAATTAAAAAAAAAAGTCAGACTCCCATTATGTGCCAGACACTTTATATCTATTATATCAATTAATTTTCATACCTACTCCCTGAAGAAGTTACTGTCGTCTTTACAGTTAGGAAAAGAGACACCCAGAGAACTTAAGTAGCTAGTAGTGAAAAAGTGGCAGAGGTAAGGTGACAACCCACGTCACCTTCCATTTCTGTAGCCTGAACTTTTTCTGCCTGTTTTCTTGCCCAATTGGGAATGGATAACCCGTTCAGGATCCTGGGCTCCTACCTCATGTCATATTTTTATTTTATTTTATATTTTTATTTATTATTATTAGATATATATTTATTAATATATAATATATTATTTGTTTCAGGGGTACAGGTCTGTGATTCATCAGTCTTACACAATATATAGCATTTACCATAGCGTATACCCTCCCCAATGTCTTTCACCCAGCCACCCCATCCCTCTCACCCTCCTTCCATCCAGCAACCCTCAGTTTGTTTCCTGAGATTAAAAGTCTTTTTTGGGGGGCGTCTGGGTGGCTCAGTGGTTTAAAGCCTCTGCCTTCAGCTCGGGTCACGATCCCAGGGTCCTGGGATTGAGCCCCGCATCGGGCTCTCTGCTCGGCGGGGAGCCTGCTTTCTCCTCTCTCTCTGCCTACTTGTGATCTCTGTCTGTCAAACAAATAAATAAAAATCTTTTTAAAAAAAAAAGTCTTTTATGGTTTTGTCCCATTTCAGTTTTTCCTCTCTTCCCCCTTGATCCTCTGCCTTGTTTCTCAAATTCCACATATCAGGGAGATCATATGGTAATTGTCTTTCTCTGATTGACTTATTTCGCTTAGTATAATACCCTCTAGTTCCATCCATGTTGTTGCTTTATCTATTATTTTTAAAGATTTTATTTTTAAGTTATCTCTACACCCAATGTGGGGCTTGAACTCCCAACCCTGAGAATGAGAGTTGCACACTCTCATGTCATTTTTTAAAGTTAATCTTGGCCAATGTCAAATTCTGGTATATGCTTCAGTTAGTAATATTCTGGTAATAAACCACTCCAAAATGTAGTGACTTTTAGGGCACAATAATTTCATTACAATGTAGTTCTAGAATTTGACTAGACTCAGCTAGGTAGTTCTCAGTTGGAGGGGGGCTGTCTCTGAGACAAAATCCATGCTCCTATCATAATGTAAATGGCCCTTCAGGAGTGGAAATGCTAACTGTTTTAGTGTCTTATTCTTGCTGAGTCTTCTTACAGGTCCCCAATACTGTGTCCACTCATATGTCCATGACTTTGCATGGAGTTCCTGTAGATCTCTACCTCATCAATCTAGGACATTCCTGTTCATTTTTAAGCATTCAGCAAGCACCGCCTGTTCTGTGAGGCAGAGCTGCCCAGAGCTTGCCAAGGTAGTATTCAGTATTCCCTCACCTGTGCTCTCATAGTACTGTGGGCAACTCTCAACAATAGCACAATTACCAAAAACCAGTAAAAAACTTTATCTGACTTCAGAACAAAGCCCTCCTAAAAAATATTCTCGAGCCCTCCATTCAGCAGTAACCAGAAATACGAAGTTACTTAACAGAAAGTACAGTCTTATTACTAGGAAAATCCACTTGTTGATATGACATAGTATTATCATTACTTGTTTATAAATTTTTCTCTGTAAGGCTTAAATTTCATTTAGGAAAAAAACCTTTTCCCCCTCCCTAAGTAAGCTCCAGGCCTATTGTGGGGCTTGAACCCACACCCTTGAGATCAAGAGTTGCATGTTCTCCTGCCTAAGCTAGCCAGGCTCCCTAAAAAAGACCATTTCTCAGCCAGGTTTGAACACTCAATGCCAGTACGGCTTCTGGTATATAGTAGGTTCTCCAAACTCACTCATTGGATGGATGAATCTATGTTTATCTATAGCCACATATTTTTATATCTCTTCTTTTAGAGGCATGGGTCTGCATATTTGAAATACATGTAGTTAATAAGAAGAGCAGAAAATGTGAGAAACCCAAAGCAATTTTTTTAAGCTCTATGCTTTTCTGCATTATCACATTTAATGATTTTAATTTTTTAAAAATTTTTATTGGGGTAAGTTACATATAACCTTTGCCACTTTAACCATTTTTAAAAATTTTAAGTAATTTCTACAGTCAACGTGGGACTCAGATTTACAACCCCAAGATCAAGAGTCATGCTCTACCCACCGAGCCAGCCAAAGCCCCACCACTTTAGCCATTTTAAAGTATATGATTCAACAACACTTGGTACATCCGCAGTGTTGTGCAACCATCAAGACAGTTCCAGAACATTTTTATCACCCCAAAAGGAAATCTTGTGCCTAGTTAGCAGTTACTCCCCATTTTGCTCTCTCCCCAGCCCCTGGCAACCACTACTCTACTCTCTGTTTCTATAGATTTGCCTATTCTTGACATTCAGTATAAATAAAGTCACACTATGTGGCTTTTTGTGTCTGGCTTTTTTCCCCTGTAGCATAATGTTTCCAAGTTTCATCCATGTTGTAACATAGTACTTTATTCCTTTATGTGGCTGAATAATACTCCATCAAATGGCTACATCACATTTGGTTTATCCCATCAGTGGACATTGTGTTATTTCCTATCTCATTTAATCTTAACAACTTGCCCCTGAGGTGCTTTGACTGCTCCCGTTTTATAGGTTAAAATGTGAGGCAGAGAAGCTAAGCAACACAAAGCAATTTCTGTAAGTTGAATGATCAGTTTGTATCAAAGTTTATTGTAAGAAACCATAAGCAATAATAAACTAAGTGTTGGTTTGTTAAACTCAAGTTGTAGGTTCAGGCAAATGATGGATAATTGATTTGTGCTGAGCTATTGATATATTACAAACCTTCCCTTTTTTTGACTGAGAGGTAGATTTCCCTTGACCTTACAATATTGCTTTGCTATCAATATTAATTCACATTAAGACCAGCTGCTCAATGGTAGACACTACTTTATAGGTATTAATAAGACTTGAACATTTGGGAAGATATTTTATTTATTTATTTATTTTTAAGATTTTATTTATTTATTCGATAGACAGAGATCACAAGTAGCCAGAGAGGCAGGCAGAGAGGAGGAAGCAGGTTCCCTGCCAAGCAGCAGAGACCCCGATGTGGAGCTCGATCCCAGGACCCTGGGATCATGACCTGAGCCGAAGGCAGAGGCTTTAACCTACTGAGCCACCCAGGCGCCCCAGATATTTTAGATAAAGGTAGGACATTGATTTGTAGCTATAAAGCAGATGAATGTCAGGTTTTAATTTTTAGTTTGAAGTTATCATAGCATCAAAATTTAGCATAAAGCAAAGATTTATATTCCCTCTCCTGGTATGACTACTTCATGGCCTTTGGTCATATTTTTAGTTTTGCCCTTAGAAAAATCTAGGTAGCCATTGATGATGATCTGAGTTATCTAGAAAAAATACTCTGAACGAAATATTTTGTATATTCTGTAATTACGTGGTTGATTGCTTTTTAAAATGATCCCTTTGATTCCATTTTGTAGGATTATTGAACATGGGGAAGGAGGAGGCCTCTCTTGAGGAAGTACTGGCCTATCTCAACCAAATCTACTGTGGGCAAATTTCTATTGAAACCTCCCAACTTCAGAGCCAGGAGGAGAAAGACTGGTTTGCCAAGCGATTTGAGGAACTGAAGAAAGAGACCTTTAGCACAGAAGAGCGAAAACATCTGTCAAAACTAATGCTAGAATCTCAGGTATAAAAGTGCCAGTGAATATCAATGGAATAGTGTGGCTCATTTTCTACAAAGATGCATAAATACTGAAGAAAGGGAATTAAAGCATTTATTTACCACATTAATCCCATTGCCTCAACACAACAGACAGTATAACACGTGCTACTTTATTCTAAGTAGAAAAGCTAGATCTCCAAACACCAGAGCTGTTGGTTCTCCTCAGAGTCAAAATACTTTTTACATATTTGCCTATTCACTCTCTAAAAGACTGCAGAATCCTTAAGCTCTTCTCTTCTTCTTACCTCGAGCAATCAAAGAAAGCTATGCACGAAAGCTCTTCCTACAAACTAATGAAATTGAATCTGTCAGGGCTCGGATCAGGCTCTGGCATATCAAGACGACAAGAAAACTGTTCCCAGTAATTTGGATAGTTGGATGGTTTGCAGCCTTGAGGAAAAAGTACTGTAGAGGCCTCTACTAAAGCTCAGGGGCTGGGGTTGGGGGGCAGAATGAAAGGCCCAGCCCTTGCTTCAGAAGAACACATTCCCCCCCACCCCAGAAGAATACATTCTAAGAGGCTTCCTCTGGGGCTAAGTTATTTACCACTCATGTTATTTTCTCTGCCTTCCCACTGCTGCCTGGTGTCCTTGGCCAGGCGTTCCTGCCGTGCCCTGAACTAGTCACGTCTGTCTCTGGAGTACGTCATGACGGGGCATTGCTGCACCTTCTTAAACTAGCGTAGGGTCTCCCCACAACACACAGAAACGTGTCTGACTTGGACCTGAGTAGCTGGCTCTCTTCCCACAACAAATGTGTTTGACGTGATGTTCCACAGGAGTTTGACCACTTTTTGGCCACCAAGTTTGCCACAGTGAAGCGGTATGGGGGTGAAGGAGCCGAAAGCATGATGGGCTTTTTCCATGAGTTGCTGAAAATGGCTGCCTACAGTGGGATCACGGATGTGATTATTGGCATGCCCCACAGAGGGAGGCTTAATTTATTAACAGGCCTTCTGCAGTTCCCTCCAGAGGTAAGATACTTTCTATGGTGCACAACTGACCATAACAGAATAGAGCTGATAATAATCATTCCTTAGAAACCCAGTAAACCTCTGCGCCGTTGGCCTGGGGGATAGCTTAATGAATTAATGGATAGATCTGGTATTTGAGTTGATTTTCTGTGTCTTCTTACATGGATTCTTTTTCTCTCAGGGAAGGTAAAAGTTATTTTGTTTTCTCAAGGATGACATGAATAGATAATTTCTGTTCTCTGAAGCACGCTTTCCTAATGTAATAGAAATTGTTCAAACAAACATTAAGATCTGTGTGATTGTTTATAATTTTACCTTCTAAGAAGTCCATTTTACTTTCCACTGATGTGCAGAGTTTATACTGAACATCCTCTATGAAACTAATAATACGTTGTTATCCTCGGAGACACCCCCCCCTGAGAGGTTTTATGGGTAATTGGATATTGGTGTTCCTGTTCTGTTCAACTCAGCAGCTCTGTTAGTCTCTCAAAAGAAGGGAGAGTTAGGGCTGTAGATTTTAGGTCTGCGAACATTAGGGTGACTTACAATTTAACCAGATCGTGGCTGCTGTGTGTGGATAAACCTCACTACTGATCTTGGCCAGGAGATTAAAAGTAATTGTAAGTGTTAAAGGGACTGTGAGAGTTAATGGAGTGAATAGGGCCTATGGAAGGATGTGCTACCCTTAAACCACTAGAAGGTACACGTGACAGTATGTCTGGGGGCTAAGCTTTACCACTACTACTCGTACCTCAGTTTTTCTGATGCTAAGAGATTGATAGTCAGCTCTTAAAAGACAAATACTTTTGAAAAGGCAGACTAAACAGAATAAAGTGATTGACAGGGGCGCCTGGGCCTGGGATCGAGCCCCGCATCGGGCTCTTTGCTCAGCAGGGAGTCTGCTTCCCCCTCTCTCTCCCTGCCTGCCTTCTTGCCTACTTGTGATCTCTGTCTGTCAAATAAATAAATAAAATCTTAAAAAAAAAAAAAGTGATTGACAGATGGAGGCATGTGCTGAAACATAGGCAGAAATCCCTAAATGAGAAATTGTGTTCTTAAAGTATCACAGACAAAACACAACTGAAAAGTGCTGAATTATAAATGATCGTATTTGTGAGAAACATGGATGTACCCGTACTGTGTAAGGATGTGTGTTCCTGTTTGTCCATAGGTCAGTAAGAAGCTTTGGGGTCATTCAAACCATTTGGGTAAATGAGGACAACATGCTATTTTTGGGAATTACCTTGGTTTGAGACCTGATTTTTCTTACTTACTAGCTAAAGACCTTTAAATTAGTAAATTTCTCTTGCTTGTGCATTTTTCAAGTGGGTAGTAATGTTTATCTCGAGGTAGACTGGGAAAATGATGTGAAGTCCTTTGAGAATTGGACAGCAGAACTTTTTAGGCTTGACTTGAGCTAATCATGGATGTCATCTTGTGTTTAAATGGGATTAAGTTCTGTTCTTTTTCCTGTCTACCCCCCCTTTTAAAAAAGATTTTATGTATTTCATTGAGATAGAGAGAGAAAGAGAGCATGAATGGTAGGGAGGAGCAGAGGCAGAGGGAGAGGAAGAAGCAGGCTCTCCATTTGAGCAGGCAGCCTGACATGGGGCTCCATCCCAGGACTCTGGGATTGTGACCTAAGCCGAAGGCAGATGCTTAACTGACTGAGCCATCCCGGTACCCTTTCCTGTCTACCTTTAACAAGATTCATAAAAAGTTCTTTCAGAGAATATATTTTAACAGGTGTATTTAAGAAAAATTATTTTGCATATTGCAAGGCAGAGATAACTAACAGTTTACTACTTTACTATCTACATGTCTAAATAGTCATGTTAGACTCTTCTCAAAGTGTTGGTATTTCCTGTGATGGTGAAGATCTCCAATAATTCTGGGCATTTGAGCAGTTAGAAGTTTGTGCCTTTCTTTTTTAAGAATGCATGGTGATCATAGTTATACAAGCATGGGTGTAAAGTTTTTTCAATGGTATGATTTAAACTAACCACCTCTTCTCTGGTCTCCATTGTGTTAAGAGACATTTTTTCTTGTCTATTTTTCATAACAGCTGATGTTCCGTAAAATGAGAGGCTTAAGTGAATTTCCGGAAAATGTTTCAGCCACTGGAGATGTCCTGTCTCACTTGACCTCCTCGGTTGATCTAGACTTTGGTGCGCACCATCCCCTCCACGTGACCATGCTGCCTAACCCCTCGCACCTGGAAGCCGTCAACCCCGTGGCGGTGGGGAAGACTCGTGGAAGGCAGCAGTCTAGACAGGATGGGGACTACTCTCCAGATAGTTCTGCTCAGCCTGGGGACAAAGTCATTTGCTTACAGGTACTTGTAGCTTCAGGAAGTGAAGCAGGAGGCTGGAGAGACCAGGAGGAAGGAAAGGGAGATGGTAGATATTAAAGATGAAATTTAGAAAAGATGAAATTTTGGGAAAAGAAGATTGGGGGGCTTGTTTTTAAAATTAATAGCAGATATGAGGTCCAGTCTCAAGGCAACTGACTTTAGACTCAGGTTTCACTCTTTTGTTTGTTTGTTTTGTGTTTTTTTTTGAAGAACCACTTTAACCATTTTAAAAATTTAAATTCATTTAATTAATATATGATGTATTATTGGTTTCAGAGGTATAGGTCTGTGATTCATCAGTCTCATATAATACTCAGTGCTCATCACATCTCATGCCTTCCTGAATGTCCATCACCCAGTTCCCGCATGCCCCCAGCAACCCTCAGTTTCTTTCCTATGCTTAAGAGTCTCTTATGGTGTGTCTTGTGTTTTCCTTTCTTGAGTTATGTGTGTTATTTAAGGGAGTGTTGAGTGGTATCCCTGATGCTTTTCGGAGGACAGATTTTATTACTTTTAGGAAACTACATGGTCTCCATATATCTAACAAGGCTTGCTTGTTTCACAATAAAGGTCTTGGGGCACCTAGGTGGCTCAGTCAATGAAGCACCTGAGTCTTGGTCCCAGCTCAGGTCTTGATCTCAGGGTTGTAAGTTCAAGCCCTACATTGGGCTACATGCTGGGTGTGGAGTCTGCTTAAAAAAATACTAAAAAAATATGGGGCACCTGGGTGGCTCAGTGGGTTAAGCCTCTGCCTTCGGCTCAGGTCATGATCCCAGAGTCCTGGGATCGATCCCCGCATCAGGCTCTCTGCTCAGCAGGGAGCCTGCTTCCCCCTCTCTCTCTCTCTGCCTGCCTCTCTGCCTACTTGTGATCTCTGTCTGTTGAATAAAAATAAATAAAACCTTTTAAAAAATACTAATAAAATAAACTAAAGGTCTTTGGCACTAAGGCAACCAGTACTGATCATTAGTGTGGCTCTTACTTCCTTTATCCACTCCAACCACCAGTTTTTTGTAACCCAACAGCCTAGAGGTTTGGACTCTGGGTCACATTTTTTTTTCCTATGAGTATTCATTTAAATATGAACCTTTAACTACTGGGCAATAATTAATTCTGGGCATTAGTCACTGAGTCTTTAAACCCCACAGGCATAGGTAAATCTAGAAGGCAGGAGAATATTTGGCTATGTAAATGAATACCAACTGTATCTTATTATCTCATATTAATTTTCATGAGCCAGAAACTTGTAGTAAGTAAATTGGGGGTAGGCAGCATTGCATTTGACTACAGTATGGTATTTTGAAATGGAAATGTTACATTGTTAATCATTCTCTTTACCTGTCACTTGACTTAATTCATGATACTCTAAAGTATTTCCGTCATTCACGTTTACCCAGTGTGTGAAGCAGGTCTTCGCATGGACTTCCAAAGTAAGAGGTGAAAGTGGCATTCTCTTTAAAGTGCTGAGCAACTGACTGCCCTCTTTTGTCTATTTTGTGTTCCAAAATTATTTTGCCCTGCTGTGTCTATACATGTCTTGCCTTGTTCAAGGACACAGTTCTAACTTCTTCTGAGAACTCTGAATTTGGAGCCTATAAAATCCTGGTAGGTGAGATTCTCGATGCTACTTTTTCTGCCTGTCTTCTCTTTATCTGGGTCCTGAACCTGGTGAAGGTAGATTGTCCTTTATGATGGCTAATGTGTCTAACCCCCTGGCCATGTGTCTAACCCCCGGCCATGTGTCTAACCCCCTGGCCATGTGTCTAACCCCCTGGCCTGGGCAGCTCCCACCTTACCCAGCATTTGTTTGTGCTTATGGACCCTTACTCCCAAAAAGCTTTATGGGGCATAGTGGAGTAGGTTCTCTTCTGATTTAAGAAGAAAATAAAATTAGCAAATGGCACATGTGTGCTTTAGTGCCAAGAATCCAAAGACCATGATAAAACGATGCAAGTTATGAGCAGATGTTATGTTCTTTTTCTGAGAAATTTTTGTTTGAGAATGGTTGACACCAGATGTTATGTTCTTTTTTTTTAGAGAGGAAGAGAGAGGTGGGGGGCAGGAAGGAACAGAAAGGGAGGTGAGAGAGAAAATCTGAAGCAGGCCCCACCCTCAGCACTGGGCATGGAGCCTGATGCAGGGCTTCATTCCACAACCCTGAGATCATGACCTGAGCTGAAATCAAGAGTCAGATGCTTAACCGACTGGGCCACCTAGGTACCCCCCAGATGGTATGTTCTTAATGATGCCTCTCCTGTAACACTTTTGTAAAGGAGCAAAAGAGGCACACATCCCTCCCTCTTCCTTGCTTTACTGAACTCCACTTACACTGATATCCCCCAGAAATTCCGTCATCAAGGAAGAGTGTTCAGATGCCCAGAGCCTCTGGCCAGGTGGCTAAGAGTCGGACTTTACAGTGTAACGTGGCACAGAAAAGACAAAGACGGGGCGCCTGGGTGGCTCAGTGGGTTAAGCCTCTGCCTTTGGCTCAGGTCATAGTCTCAGGGTCCTGGGATCAAGCCCCGCATCGGGCTCTCTGCTCAGCAGGGAGCCTGCTTCCCTTCCTCTCTCTCTGCCTGCCTCTCTGCCTACTTGTGATCTCTGTCTGTCAAATAAATAAATAAAATCTTTAAAAAGAAAAGAAAAGACAAAGACTGTGGAACCAAGAAGACTTGAGCTCAGATGCTGCCTTTGCTGCTTTCTGGCTTGGTGTGCTTGATTCTGTTACTTAGTGTCTTTGAATCTGATAGCTAAATGGGAGTATACTACATTCTTCATAGTGTTCTGAGAATTAAGTGAGACCATGTACATAGTAAGTTCCTTGGTCCAGGAGAAAGGCTTGGAGGGGTGGAGAAATACATAGAAAAAAAACCAGAGGTACCATAGAAGGCCCAGTGTCTACGCCAATGTGAAATATACACTCTCAGTGAACCTTGGTTTACTCATCTGTAAAAAGGACAGTAGTGACTTTCTTATCTGCAACCCCTCCCCATGCCTCACCTTGAATGGGTTAATGCTGTGGAGATAATGTAAAGGTATGTTATTACTAGGTATAGATACTCCAAAATGGAGGTCATCCATAAGTTCCTAGTCAAGGGAAGGTGTAGCCTGGAAATGTCACTTCTGTAAAGCAGTACTTCCTTTCTTAGCCAGAATATTCTATTTACATTAAAAAAATGACTATATTAAGGACATTTTCAATGTCCTTTAAAAAAAATCTACTTCCAAGTATTCTTCCTTCACACATATTTAGGTCTTTTACTTCTGTTATTGTTAGAGTTGCAGTGGTCATGTTCTTAGGGCATCTGAGATAATTTTATTCTTTAGTCCAGCATTTTGATATTATCCTTTTGTTTAATTTATTTTTTACTGCAAATATTTGATAATAACATTACATAAATTTAAGGGATATAACATGTTGATTTGACAGGTAGTCTCCTTTTAGCCTGAAGTCAGTAGAATTCATATCTTCTTCTAAGATCTTCTAAGATCTATAATTCCCTCATTATTTGTGTTCAACTTTTCCCTTTTCCTCTACCACTTTCTGTCCATCAGGTTTTGTGGTGATGTGGTGATGACAGACTTCAAATGGTTTGGAAGAATAACACATTTCAGATGTTGTGTGGTAGTATTTTGTTGGTTCCTTAAAGCATCTTTTCACTCACCTGTGAGAGACTGTCCCCTCCTGCCTCCTGTCTTTGCAGTCACGTCACCCTTCTTTATGTTCCCAGGGGTGGCCAGTACACCCAGTGGGGACCAGGGGATGCAAGGTGCACATGGGCTCCTTTCAGAGGCAGGATGATTGAGGAAGAGAGAGGGTTCAAAGCTGTGCACCATTCCTTATGTCTTGCAGTCTGTTTTCCTGAAAACTGTGCTGGGCTGATTTTCCTTCTATACTTCCAATAGCCCTTCCTTCTGTGGTGCTGTTGTTTGTTCTAGAATGTTGATGGGCATATTAGAAATGATGCGTGTGAGTGATAATGTGGTGGTGGGTAGAATGGATTGGCCGGTGGTGGTCAAAAGAGGAAAAGAGCTTTGAAACCTGCTTGAGATCAGGCAACCCTTCTAGAAAATCCTGTACAGAACCAGCAGAGTTTTGGGAAGGCAGGGGAGCAGTGACAGGGAGCATTGTTGTTTTTATTCCTGTTATTATTTGAAAACAATTTATTCAAATTGTAAACATAAATTTCTACATCCCTTGTGTTCATTTTCTCATTTTTTCCTCCATGATTTAGGTTCACGGTGATGCATCTTTCTGTGGTCAGGGGATTGTTCCTGAAACATTTACGTTGTCTAGTCTCCCACATTTCAGAATAGGTGGGAGTGTCCATCTGATTGTCAATAACCAGCTGGGTTACACCACTCCTGCAGAAAGAGGAAGATCTTCCTTATACTGCAGTGACATCGGTATGTGACACAGGGAGGCAGCCCTAGAGAAACATCTAGTTCACTTAGAAGAGTGAGCCTCTCTGGTTATCCCATTTTAAATTTTGGATCAGATGGGCTCAGTAGTTACCAACAGTGTTACTAACATTACTTGAAAAGTCTGAGTGTGATCTTTGAATCCAGGGAAGTAAGACAAGAGTGGAACTGAGAGGCTGCCATCTCAAATTGTCCAAGAATCCAGTTGAATGATGTGGTGAAAACCAGGGATCAATGCATTTGGCACAACAGCAGGGTACTTGTCTTTAGGGGATTCACACCTGGGGTACCCAAAGCCCTCGTCAAGAAGAATAGGTTCAACCAGTGAATTTGGCTAAGTGGTCTTGGTTAGAAGTCAGAGGTGAGGAAACCAAGTTGACTCATTTTATCCCAGAAATTGGGCAGTATGAAGAGAAAGGGCCTTTTTTGTTGTTGTTTTTTAAACCCATCACCCAGTTCACAGAGTAAACTGTTAGTTGGTAGGAACTCTTCCATTTTTGCACCTAGACCCTGGCCTGGATGCCTTTTGGGGCTATCTGTGTGAATTTTCTTTTAAAGATCATTTATTTTTAAGTAATCTCTAGACCTGATGTGAAGCTTGAACTCACCGACCCCAAGATCAAGTCCCTTGCTGCTGTGACTGAGCCAGCCAGAGATCCCTATCTATGTGAATTTTTTGTGATTAGTTTGATAGAGATACTGGAAACACATTGTAAGACTTCTCTTTGTTAGCTCATGTAATCTTTCCAACATTGCTAAGAGGTAGGAGCTATTATCTCAGTTCTACAGGTAAGAAGACTGAGATTCATAACTTTACTGAGGTCACAGAGTAAGTCACAGAGCTGGGACACGACCTCTTTCCCTTCAGCTAGGCTCCAAAGTATGGGTTCTTAACCACCGAGCCAAGCTACCTCTAAGTATATGGGCTGCCTCCCCACACAGGCAACAGGAGTTGGAGGTGGGCTAATGTCGTATGGGCATAGCTGCCTGGTTTCATCTGTCTTCTCTGCCTCAGGAAAGCTTGTGGGCTGCGCCATCATCCACGTCAATGGAGATAGCCCAGAAGAAGTGGTCCGTGCCGCACAACTGGCTTTTGAATACCAGCGCCATTTCCGGAAGGATGTGATTGTTGATTTGTTATGCTATAGGCAGTGGGGCCACAACGAGCTGGATGAGCCCTTCTTCACCAACCCGGTCATGTACAAGATCATCAGGTACAATTATAAACCTTTGTTGAAGATCCCCTCGCCCCCATAGGGCTCACATTATTTTTAGTATTTTTATTAGATGCTCTGAAGTAGGGTTACCAGCTCCATGGGTTGCCTGACGCACACAACTTTCAGTGCTAAAACTGGGACAGTCCTGAGCAAACTGGGGTGGTCATTCTGTGGGTCCCAGGAAAGGTCCCCATATTCTTCAAACTCTACTCATTTGCTTGATGAATAAACAAAGGCAATTTACCAACATCACTTGGCAGATGGGAAACAAGTAGGAGGACTTGGGCAGAGCCCATAGTATGCCATCGACAGGACCAGAAACCAGTCCTCCGTGATTCACTTGGTGCCTCGGCAAGAGGTAACGTGACAGTTGTAAGGAATCTTGGGAACTGTGCTGTCCAATATGGAGGCCACTATTGTATGTGGCTCTTGAATACTTGAAATGTGGCTGGTCCTGCTGGAGAGGGGTTGTAAGTGTGATATACACACCAGGTTCCAAAGACTTCATCTGTCAAGAAAAATGTGAACTATCTCAATACTTATTTTTATGTTGATAAAGTATTGAAGTGACCATATTTTGCACATACTGAGTTAAATAAATTTGTTATGAAAATTAATTCTACCTGTTTTTTTTAACCTTTTTCTAATGTGACTGCTAAGAAATTTTTAATTACACATTGGCTCATGCTACATTTTTTTTTTTTAAAGATTTTGTTTATTTGCTTGACAGAGAGAGATCACAAGCAGGCAGAGAGAGAGGGGGAAGCAGGCTCCCTGCTGAGCAGAGAGCCCAATGCAGGGCTCAATCCCAGGACCCTGAGATCATGACCTGAGCCAAAGGCCACCCAGGTGCCCCTCATGCTACATTTTTCTTAAATTAACATACAGGTCTTTTTGTTTTGGCATACAGGTCTGATTCATCAGTCTTACATAATACACAGTGCTTATCACAACACATACCCTCCCCAATGTCCATCACCCAGTCAGCCCATCCCCCTACCCACCTTCCCTCCAGCAACCCTCAGTTTGTTTCCTAAGATTAAGAATCTCTTATGGTTTGTCTCCCTCTCTGGTTTAGTCTTCATTGTTTCCTGTCTTCCCCTATGATACTCTGCCTTGATTCTTAAATTCTGCATATCAGTGATATCATATGATAATTATATTTCTCTGATTGACTTATTTCACTTACTATAATACCCTCTAGTTCCATCCACATCATTGCAAATGGCAAGATTTCATGTTTTGATGGCTGCATAATATTCCATTTTGCGTGTGTGTGTGTATCACACAACTTCTTTATCCGTTCATCTGTCAATGGACATCAGGGCTCTTTCCATGGTTTGGCTATTGTGGACATTGCTGCTATAAACATTGGGGTGTAAGTGCCCCTTTGGATCACTACATTTGTATCTTTGGGGTAAATACCCAGTAGACATGCTACATTTCTTTTGGACAGTGCTGGGATAGATGTCCTGCATGCCTTCTTACAGTGATGATGCTCTGTGATACCTTTGACAATGACTGTGTCTGTCACTCTTCCACTGTTGCAAATCAGATTGACTTTTCTCCCTTGTTTGCTGCACAGAGCCCGAAAGAGCATCCCGGACACCTATGCAGAGCACCTGATTGCCAATGGACTCATGACCGGGGAAGAGGTGTCAGAAATCAAATCCTCCTACTACTCGAAGTTAAATGACCATTTAACCAACATGGCGCACTACAGCCCCCCAGGCACCAACCTGCAGGCGCACTGGAAGGGTCTGGTCCAGCCGCCAGCCTGCATTAGCACCTGGAACACGGGTGTGGCCCTCGACCTTCTGCGGTTTATTGGTGGGAAGTCGGTGGAGGTGCCCGAGGAACTCCAGATGCACAGTCATCTGCTGAAGACCTACGTGCAGGTAGGGAGCCTGACAGTTTCAGGTTACTGTTTGTTTGTCTCCAGTCACAGAGAAATCGGGGTGGATCTGGTCTTTTTGAATTAGAGTTACTGATGATGGGTCGCTAGGTTCTAGGAGCCGAGCCTAGTGATGTTTTGGTACTGATAGTCACTGAGCTCTGATGTGTCCACCTCTTTTTTCTTTCTCCTTCCCTTCCAGTGCACATACGTGGTTTGGTACTGAGAGTCAATGGAGTTTGGAACTGAGAGTCAATACTACTCATTTCCCTCCGTTTATTTATGTATTAAATGGTTCATACACCACATGCACGTGGGCAACGTGCCCGTTATCACAAGTACAGCGGCACAGGAATGCCTGCTTTGATTTTTCTGACCAGTGAACAGAAAAGCACTTTCATTTTAGGGGGTAGCTTAAATGAAAATGAAGAAATTCAACACGTATACCCCAAGGGCAACCATTTAGAAGCTAATGCACATCGCAGTTTTACGTATTGTCTCAAGTTAAATATAGACTGAAGTTTTAGTTGTTCTGCACCTCGGGAGTCCTAGAACATGGGATTCTGTGCAGAGATGGGGGAAGCAAGGAGCTAAAGGCCTTTGCCTTTACTTAAATTTGAACAGAGACACTGTCCTCTGGATGATTGTTATAACGCTAACTTCATCTTTAGGTTTTTTATTATACGTAAAGAGAATTTATTTTTTTAAGACTTACTAATTCGAGGTGTGGAGGCAGAAGGGGCAGAGGGAGAGAATGTCCTAGCAGACTCCCGCTGAGTGGGGAGCCCCTTGATCTTAGAACCCATGAGATCGTGACCTGAGCCAGATCCAAGCGTCAGATGCTTAACTGAGTCACCCGGGCACCGCAGGCGCTGAGACTCTTAAAACAATCTATGTACTTGCCATCCAGCTGAAGAACTAGAATAGTACAAGGATGGTCCCCCTCATGCCCTCCCTGGCTCCATCTCCTGTCTTCCATGCAGAGGTTAGCCACTAACTCGAGTGCCTGCTCGTTTTGCCTGTTTGAAAACCTAGAACTGCTATCCTGTTCTGTTTCCTTCTGCACTTTCTCTTTTACTTAATATTATGATTTTGAGGGGCACCTGGGTGGCTCAGTGGGTTAAGCCTCTGCCTTCGGCTCAGGTCATGATCTCAGGGTCCTGGGATCCAGCCCCGCATCAGGCTCTCTGCTCAGCAGGGAGCCTGCTTCCCCCGCCTCCTCTGCCTGCCTCTCTGCCTACTTGTGATCTCTGTCTGTCAAATAAATAATTTTAAAAAATATATTATGATTTTGATACTTACTGTTGTTGCATTACATTTTTTGGACTCAGTGTGAAAAAGGGGGTAGACTCTTAAAAGTGTCTTTTTTGTTTTTTTCCCTCCCCTTTCATTTTTTGCAGTCCAGGCTGGAGAAAGTGATGGATGGAACAAAGTTAGACTGGGCCACGGCAGAAGCTCTTGCCTTGGGCTCATTACTTGCTCAGGGTAAGAAGTTTCTGGTTAGCTGCATAGCTGGTAGGGAGTGCTTTGTATGACATTTGTTATATGTGACCTGTGAGGTTTTGAATTAGAGCTATCTCCCGTCATTATCATTGACTAGAGAGGCTCTAAACTTTTCTTACTTTGGCAATATTTAATCTTAGTATAACTCATGTTGGTAACCTTCATCAGAGAATAAATGACAGAGTATTTCTTGCTGGGAAACAAGGCTCTGTGCTGGATGAATTGGAAAGGTATTTTCCACTAAAGATTGTAGAGCAAATGATAACTCTCCATTCTTGTATATTCTCACGTTACCCAGACTTTTGAATATAGCATGGGTATATTTTAATCAGGATAATCTCTTTGCTACAGAAAATTCTCTGGATGAGCTGATGTGTTAAGAATTCCAGGTCACCGTGCCTTGTTAATACTTAGGTTATTCATGGGAGTCTGGATTTTTCTTTTTCCCCACCTGTTTTCTTAAGGTTTCAATGTCCGTCTGAGTGGGCAAGATGTTGGCCGTGGAACTTTTAGTCAGCGGCATGCAATGGTTGTTTGCCAGAAGACTGACGATACCTATATCCCTCTGAACCACATGGATCCTAATCAAAAGGGGTTTCTAGAGGTAGGATATCTTATTAATCCGCTGTAAAACCCAGGTGCCGACAATTACAGTTACAAGATTCTTAAAGCAATTAGAAACAGATGTTAGCTGTTTTGAGTTCAATCTTTTTTTTTAATTATTTTAAAATTCCAGTATAATTAATACGCTGTTATATTAGTTTTGGATATACTTCCTACATCGCCCAGTGCTCATCTAGATAAGTGTACTCCTAATCCCTTCATTTATTTCCCCCATTCCTCCATTTCCCCATCTCCTCATCCACCTATCCACCTCCCCTCTGGTAATGACCAGTTCGTTCTCTAAGAGTCTGGTTTTTTGTCTCTTCTTTTTTCGTTCATTTCATTCGGATCTTAGATTCTGCACCTGAGTGAAGTCATATGGTATTTGTCTTTCTCTGACTGACTTATTTCACCAAGCATTATACCCTCTAGATACTACTCAACCATAAAAAAGAATGAATTCTTGCCTTTGCAACAACATGGGTTTAATCCTTTTTGAAATAAAGGGTTCTGAATGGGTGGAGAATGGAGGTCTATACACTTGGGATGGAAGGAGCATACTAGCGAGTAGACTAGAGCTGTTTCACTCCAGCTACCTATCTATAGTCTTATAAATGTCAAATGGTTGCTCATTTTGTTAATTCAAAATTGACGTTGTGGGGCACCTGGGTGGCTCAGTTGTTAAGCAGCTGCCTTCAGCTTGGGTCATGATCCCAGGGTCCTGGGATTGAGCCCTACATCGGGCTCTCTGCTCAGCGGGAGGCCTGCTTCTGCCTCTCCCACTCCCCCTGCTTGTGTTCCCTCTCTCACTGTCTCTTTCTCTGTTAAATAAATAAAATAAAATCTTAAAAAAACACACACACATAAAACAAAATTGACATCGTAATCTGTGTGTTGCTGAATTGATTAAAGTAAGCCAAAGATGTGGATAATAAGTCAACAACAAAAAAGCCCTGGGACACCTGGTGGGCTTAGTACATACAGCATGAAACTCTTGATTTTTAGGTTATGAGTTCAAGCACCACAGTGAGCACAGAACTTACTTTAAAAAAAAAGTGCTCAGCTTTCTCAAGGCTACCTTATTTTCTAAGGCTTAGTAGGCTTGACAAATATATCTGTTACCATATATTTCTATGTGGTGGTCACAATAGAGTCAAAGGCAGGGGCTGGGTCTTTTTATTTTTCTCTCTCCAACAGCTGGCATAGTGCTGGCCACATGATATTTATTAAAATAAATTATCCTTTAAGGTACACTTAGTGGCATGTCATCTTTTTTCCTATTCTAGCATTTGTTTGGGTATAATCTTGAGCTTACTGATTCTCAATATTTAAAAAAATTCACTTGTCAAAAACAAGATGCCAGAACCATTACTTAAAAGGACACAAAGCTCATCTTTTCTTTACATGAGTCTGAAATCTACCCCTGGATCAAGTCAGACTGGGGATCCAGACAGTGAAACGTAAAGTAGCCCCTCACCCCAGTGTCCTTCATTGAATTGTGCCTTGATCAGTTCATTTTGAATATTACTATCTAGAAAGCCCCAAGTAAATGCTTTGCATCTGTCATGAGGACGCTGTCCACAGATTTCATTAGTTATCTAATACCGTGTCTTTGTATGAAGGCCCTGGAGGAACTGCTGCTCGCTTGTGGTACTGAGAGGGGTTGCAGCTCACTGAGTAGTGGTTTGTTTTTACTGTGTATGCATTGTAAGTGCTTCGACCGCTCAGCCTTTCCCGGTCAGCAAGGGCTCCCAGGAAGGGGTGGAGGCCATGGGACCCTGGGTGACTGTAGACCACCAAGGCTGTCTGTCCCCTCTGCGCTGTGTCTCAATCTTTACCTTTCTTCTCTCTACTTACATTTACACTATCACACTGTATATTATGTATCCATCTCAGATGCTTTTGGGAATAAATAAAACCATTAATAAATCCAAGACATGAAGGTAGATGTGTGAATACAAGTGTATAAAGTATGCCAAATGCAGAGGTGAAGGTGTAGTGAGTCTACTTAGGAAGTCAGGAGAGCGTGGGGGAGGAAGCCAGATTTGAGCTGGGGCTGGAAGGACGCGAGGAGTTGCCTAGTCTGAAGCACGTAGGGAGAACATTCCAGGTGGGCACAACTGTACACACAAAACCCTGTGAGGTGAGAGGACAGGGACTCCAAATAGCATCATGTGACTGGAGGTTCAGCTGCAAGTGGGTACAGGGGCAAGGAAGAGGAGCCTGGCCTGACTCTGCACATCATGAAAGACTTGGAATGTTATAGAAGCTGGAAACCTTGGAGGAATTTTGATCAGGTTTTAATATCAGACAGACCCCTCCTGATGGTACTTTAGAAGCTGAAGGTGGATGAGAATTTTGGGCAGTTTTTCTGTCCCAGCTTTATTGAGGTAAGGGTAGTTTCTAAGGAGGGTTCTCAGTTGTTCTAGGCAGGATGTCGTGGGGACCTAAATTAGGGCAGAAGCGGTGCAGATGGACTATGGGGCCAGATTTGAGAACAGCAATAGGACTTAGTTGTAGATGTAGGGAGTGGAGAAGAAAGACTAGTCTTGCTTATCTCCTGGCTTCCTAACTCAGACATTTGCTATATGATGGTGGCATTCACCCAGATATATAGAGTAAAGAGAGGGAACAGGTTTGGTAAGGAAAGATGATGGATTCAGTTTTGGACATTTGCCTTTGAGGTGGCTGAAGAATGTAGAAGTTGCTGTCCATTACAGAAAGGCAATTAGATGTGTATGTCTGGAGTTAATAAAGGAATTTAGTCTTGAATTACACATTTGGACATCATCAGGGTATAGAAATGTTTGAAACCACAGGGGTGGGATTATCTCTCTGGGAGAGAACAGAATAGGAAGAGGACTGGGGGATAGGGTCCTGGGAAAAACAGTTTTTAAGGTGCTGGCAGAGGGAGGGGTGCCTGGGTGGCTCAGTGGGTTAAAGCCTCTGCCTTCGGCTCAGGTCATGATCCCAGGGTCCTGGGATCGAGCCCCGCATCGGGCTCTCTGCTCAGCAAGGAGCCTGCTTCCTCCTCTCT
>PISX010023345.1:0-29911 GCA_004024625.1 Mellivora capensis
TTGTGTCCCTCTCGTCCACACACCATTCACTGTGCGATCTGTTGATGAGTAAACAAAGTGCAGGATTCATCTCGGGGGGATCGAGGCCCCTTGGTCTAACCGAAATCAATTCTTGGTCGATACTGCAATACCATGGGGTAGGACTACAAAATAAAAACAGGATGATGAATGAGACTGTGTTTACATGAAAGCAATAAAGCCTGCTTCTCCCTCTCCCTCTGCTTGCCACTCCCCCGCTTGTGCTCTCTCTCTCTGTCAAATAAATAAATAAAATCTTAAAAAAAAAGAAGAAGATGAAGATAGGCCTTTATGAGTACAAAAGCCTAAGAGTGTGTTCTATGTATTTATGTTGTATGTTTATTTGTGATCCTTAGAATGATATATCTACATTTGGATCTTTACTTCTGTTATTCCCTAATTAATTGTTTTTAAATATTGTGTTTAGAAGGCCAAAAGAGAAGAGTTTTCTATAAATGGTCCCATGAAACAGAGAAATGGTTGGCCTTGTCTTTACAGAGCCTGGTCTGAATTCAAGCTCTAATACTTACAACTTTTTGGACCATGGACAAGTTATTTAAAGTCTTTGGTTCCAGTTTCCTTTTTTTTCTTTTTTAAATAGATTTTATTTGTCTGTTTGTTTATTTATATATTTATTTATCTATCTATCTATGAGAGAGAGAGAGTGTGTGTGAATGGGGGGAGGAGCAGAGGAAGAGGGACAAGCAGACTCAGCTCTGAGCGTGGAGCCTGATGCAGGGCTCAACCTCACGATCCTGAGATCATGACTTGAGTTCAGCACTCAACCAGCAGAGCCACCCAGGTGCCCCTCATTCCAGTTTTCTTATCTGTTTGTGATGAAATGGAATTAACCCATTTCTGATTGAGATAAGTGGGAAAGGCTATAGAAAGTTCCAGAGTTGTCAGGACGGAGAAATGGGCAATGGAGATCTTGAAGATGGGAAAAGATCAAGTGGGTAGAGAAATTCTTGGCAGAAATGGGATTTTGTTTAGAGGATGAAGAAGAGTGAAAACCGGCTTCCAGACTGGAAAAGTAGTTTAAATAGACACTGCTTTTCATGGAGGAGTCATATTTAAGACATTTGTACTGGTGAAAATAAAATTTACTTACAGGATTACTGTATGATGTTTATAGCATATTGAGTATGGTTCCTGGCATATAGTGGATGCTCAATGTAGAGTAACTGTTTATCATTCATGAAGATAGTAGTATCAGCCATAGTTAGATGTAAGGAAACTCAAAGGTAAGCTCAAAAGTTGTATTCTAATGAAATTTCAGCAAAAAAAAAGAAGCATAATTTCTTCCTTCTAATGTTTGCTTCTATAATGAATACATCCTTGAATCTTGGCATGATAAATAATTATCACTTTTATCAAAATAATTATTGTCTACTTTTGACTAAGTAGTTAAATATGGTGGCTCTAGTTTAGGATATATTTCTTCTTTGTCCTCAAGACCTGGATAACTAGGATGTAACATTAACAGTTTTCAATATTTAGGTTCCAGTAATTAGGTAAGTGCTTTGAAGATGCCCTCTAACCCGAAGTCTGGTTTACAAGATTTTATTTATTGTCCACTCAGAATATGTAGAATACATAAATATTCATGATCCAAATAGCACTGAATAGTTTATTTGGCTTTGAGTGATGAAAAGAAATATTGGCTGCAGAGACCCTAGTTGGGTTGATCTGTGTATATTGGGTATGAAGAGGGTCAGTCATCCTCCCAAGAACTATCAGTCAATATTTAGGAAAGTGTTTGTGTGATGCCATAAACCATGGCTCTTGGTGTTTTTCATCATCCAGGTTTGCTCAGACACTGAGAGGAAACTAGAAACATATCAGTTTTGGGAGAATTTACGTTTCTCCACAGAGGCACCTGTGTATTGGGGAGGCTAAGCTCTGAGTTCTTTCTGGTACTCTATGGATTAAATCAGGTAGACGTTCTGTCACCACAGTCAGGTGTGACTCAAAAACAGATGAATAACACCTTAGGGAAAAGAATACTGTGAAGAGGTCAATACTCAGAAGGAAAAGATAAGTGAGGAGGAAGAGAAAAATTATATATTTAGTATATAAATCTAGATATTATATATATATACCTATACATATTTTTATTATAGATAGCTTTTAAGGATTTCCTGAGTGTATGAGAAAATCAGGGATCGTTATTGTACTGAATACATCCCCTAACATCCATGAATATGCCGTGAATTGAATAAAAATCAATCTTTTTAGAAGTTATAGAGGGGATGTCCATATTTAATCCCTTAATTAATTTGTCACAACAAGCCCTTTTATAGTTGAATTGAGTAGCAAATTCCTGGCAAGCAAAATAGAAGAGAGTGGAAGCAGATTCAATAGTTCAATTTAAAAAAAAAAAACCTTTCTGACAGAACCTAGAATTCGTATTACATAAAGTCAATGGAGATGTTTCCTAATTTCATTTGTTTTTAAACATCATATATAGCAACATAAAAATACTTAAATACTTAAATACTGCAGATTAATAGTTTCTAGACATATTTTATAAAACACTAGTTCAGGGCACCTGGGTGGCTTAGTCCTTAAGTGTCTGCCTTCTGCTCAGGTCATAATCCCACGGTCCTGGGATCGAGCCCCGCATCAGGCTCCCTACTCAGCGGGAAGCCTGCTTCTCCCCCCTCCCACTCCCCCAGCTTGTGTTCCCTCTCTCGCTGTCAAATAAATAAATAAAATCTTTAAAAAACAAACAAAACCAAAAACCCCACTAGTTCAGGGTATGTGAGTAAGTATACAAAAAAGTTGTAATTTAGACACTTCTGTTCATAGCACCTTATAAATGGTAGTGAAAATTCTGCAGTTAAAAAAAAACACACACAGTATTTTCTAATCGTTTTAACTAGGAAATGCTTTTTTTCCCCCCAGCATACCTATACCAGAAAAATGTAGAGATATCATCAATTTGAAGAAAAACTTTGTATCCCTGAGTGTTCTGGGAATGCAAAGATAAATAAGCCACAGTCCCTACTTGGGTATGGGACAGGCACATCTGTCACAGTGAACTATCATAACTATAAAGATACATTCAATAATAATAATAATAGCAAAATTCATATATTTCTAAAGTAGTAAGGAGGAGGGAGTTGACTTTGCCACAGAGTTAGGGTCTCACAAAGGAAATAAAGTAAGGATTTGGGGGAAAAATTAGTTTGAAAGGGTTCTAATCAGAGGAAGTATAAACTACATTTCTGCTATATTTTTTTGAAGTAGGAAAGACACAAACCAAATTTATTTTTTTATATTAAGTTAACAGAAATTAACAATGAATGGGAGAGGACATTGATAGAATTCAGAGGACATAGTCCTATTGACTAAGGAAATTACTAGATCTCTTCCCCATCATTTTACTAATGCAGTTCTCCCACATTTGGGGCTGGGAGGGATTTGATTTGCAAAGTATCACTGAACACTCCTGAAGCTTGGAACTGTGGCTCCTATTACTTCTAATTCATCTAGTTTATCAGTTAACTTGAGTTTTTATGGACTATTTTAGAAAGTTGACATCTGTGTCTATGGCATCTAAGTTCCATGTAATTGGGGCACAAATATTGTTTTCATAGGTCATAGACTGCTTGTATAATCATATGTTTTCAGGAACTAGGATCTGATTTATTGTGTTTCCAGGCAGCAGGATGTGTGAGAAGTGCTTGAAATTTAGGAGAAGACCTGAGTTAGCCCTCATGCCTTCTGAGAGCTGGCAAAGAGAGAATAGTACCATCAAGTTCTATTCCAAATTTAAGGGCAGCTGAGAGCCAACAAAGTCCAACTTTCCACATGACGGTGAAGCATGCATTTTCCACCCACATCACAGCTGGCTTCTCAAGTTGTCTCATCAGTGTCACCTACAAGGCATTCTTTGCCTGAGATAATTTGGCAGAATCTCCAACCCTGGGATATTGGACTGCAGACAAAATATCAGCATGGATTAGCTCCCAGGAACCCCATGTGGTTATTGGATGTAGGGCTGATTGAAGGAGGGTGATTCTGAGCAGCTTGGATAGTAAAACCTCCTTATGGAGATAATAATTTATTATTCAAGATGTTGGAAGCAGGATACAATATTTTTCAGGCAGTAAAAAACTCCACAAGCAATCTGATTTTGTTTGCTTATTTTATTTTGTTTTGCTTTTCATTTCATGGAAATAAAATGATTTAAAATAAGGGAATACGTACCGGCAAAAGAATCTGGCAGATCATAAAGCTGTCTGACCCAAAAGACTCCGATTTAAGAATAGGAGTTCTCTATTTACAAATCAGAGCACTCTGCCATCAGGCTTATTGGGCAGAATTCATGGTATTTAATTTAGGATAATCTGTCAAAACAGCCAGTCCATTTACAAGTAAACTCCATTTACTTCCTCAAATGCATCCCTATGATTACAAAGCAAATAGCTGTCATTATACAGAATTTATTTGTCCCCAGGTTCAAAGGAGAGACCTATTTAAAAAAAAAAAAAATCAGGGATGCCTGGGTGGCTCAGTTGGTTAAGCAACTGCCTTCAGCTCAGGTCACGATCCCAGCATCCTGGGATCGAGTCCCACATCGGGCTCCTTGCTGGGCAGGGAGCCTGCTTCTCCCTCTGCTTCTGCCTGTGCTCTCTCTCTCTCTCTGACAAATAAATAAGTAAAATCTTTAAAAAAAACCAAAAAACTAATACTTAGAAAAGGCTGAGGTTGCAATTGTGAGCCTTACACTCTGTATAATAAAGCTGGGCTTGTGGTGGTATTAGAAGTCAGGAGAAGGGCTGACCTGACCTTTACGACCCAGATAAAATGGCTCTTGGAACAACCTTGGCCACTGAAGCAGTCTACCCATATTTACAGAACGGTCAGTTCTGTAAGTAAGACCCATTAGGTTAAAAAAAAAAAGGCCTACCTAACGGAGGAAATTCCCACACCACTTGCCCATTTTAGTTGACCAGGTCTTTTGTTCACAAACATGAACTGACAGTGATCACCAGACACTGGAAGACAATCAGCAGAACAGGAGAGAAGCCTAGATGAGCAAACAGAATCAAAATATGAAGGAGAACAGAAATCACTTTCAAAATCAGAGTAAACTGCAAAGCCAATTTCCGTACTCAGATTGGTTTGAATAAAGAGTACAAATATTAAGCAAGAACGGGCTGCCTTAAAAGAGAGTTATGAGAACATAGGAAAAAGTTGTTTCCAGAACACAGTAATTAAAAGAATTAATAGCCATACTAAAAGGCATGGAGGAGGAAATTTAAAATGCAGAGCAAGGCAACATGGAGAGAGAAAACAGAGGAAATGTGAGAGATATAGATAATCAAAGTGAGAAGCCCAACATTTATCTAATAGATTTAAAGGAAAGAACGAGCAGAAAAATAAATGGGAAGAAGAAAAACAGTAAAGAAAGCATTTTAGTGAAATAAGACAAAGATGTAAACTATAAGAATAAGAATATTTTTTCAGGTATTTTCTTTCCCAAGAGAAAAAGAAGCAAAAAATAAAAATAAAAAACAAGTTGCAGAATGACATACACAAAATGTTACCATTACAAAAAATTATAATATGCAGTATTACAGTATTGCTGTTATCACCAGATATTACACTCTTGTAAAACCATAGCGTATGTTCTTTAAGGGATGTGTAGAAATTGAATAACATCATAAAAGTTTGCAAGAGAATGATAAGCATAAAAAGCATAATGGTGGTTAACTCTGGGGAGAGAGGGAAATAGCTTAGGGAGGGATACATACTGGGGCCTCAAATGCACATGCAGTTTTTAACTCTATAAACAACTATGTCATTATTTTACGATTTGATAAAGCAAACTGGTGAATTGAGAGATCTTTTAGATATTTTTTCCATATTCTCATGAAATTTGATGGAATTCATAATTGTAAAAATAAAGTCCTAACTATACAGATATGGCCATGAACTTCATGAGAAGAATGCCTTTCAAAAATATACCTTTCTAAGTAATGTGTCTTCCTCTTTTTCTGTTTATTGCATATGAATGGGATAACAGTTGTGCCTAGAGAAATCATCTTGGTAAAAAATTGAAAACAAAGTGGAATTGAGGAGATGGCTGCAGTCACATTTATGAGAAGTAGCAAACACGAAGAAGAATTATGAGAAGCTAGCAAATTTATTAGGCTCAGTGTGGGGGTTTTACCTTCTTCCGTAGAGTGAGAAACTCTTTAAAGGCAAAGTGAATTTGTGTGTGTGTTGATGAAGCTTATTGGCTCAAGAGTAAACTGTTTAATGATTTGGGAATTAAGAGATTGTGATGGTTTACTCTAAAGAATTACATACTTGGATGGTTGGGTTATGGACATTGGGGAGTGCTGTGAAGTGCGTAAGCCTGATGATTAACAGACCTGTACCCCAGGGGCAAATAATACATTATATGTTAATAAAAATAATTAATAAAAAAAGAATTACATACTTTCTGCTTAATTCACCAAGAATATTAAGGGTATTCCAAATTGCATTTAGTTGGAGCATGTAATAATGGGGAATTTCAATCATTTTGCCTATTGAAAGCTTTGTGGAGTGCTCTAATTTTTTTCCACGTACATTTGGGACATTTTTCAAATTATACATCACATGTCCCTATTTGTTTTCAAGTCAGTAGTAGAAAATGAAGGTAGAAGAGATGACAACCCAAGTAAACGCTCTAAATAAGCGGTTGAATCCGATTCCTACTTTTCTCAGGAAGGCATATGTAGAACGTGCTGCTATATCTTGTATCAGTGCTGAGTGAAATTCTCCAATGATCCCACAAATATACGCAGAGAGAGAAATAGATGATAGGTGGGTAGACAGACATGTTGACCTATATCTGCATATAGAGATAGAAGCAGAGGGATGGGTATGAAAGTAGACATTATAGAGGTGGATGGAGGTAGAGTCAGCTAAGGGAAGAAACACCTGAATAACACCCTCACTATCTGGCAGGGCATACAGTTACAGTGTAGTGCAGAAAGAGAACAACATTGTGAATAGTTAGTTGGAAACATACAGAGCCTGGAAGGCTGAGTGAAATAGGTCTGTACTTACTCCTTCACATCATTTTCCAGTTCACCAGGAGGTGCCTTGGATGAGCCTTAGAATCCTTGCTCTTCTGTCTTCCTTCTTCTCAGCCGATCCTACCTGTTGAGTCTTTTCCATGCTCCTGTCTCTCTACTGATCTCTGTCCTAGAGATGGTCATAAAATCTCAATAATCGTGCACAACTTTTCTGCTTCCCGGAAAGGTTGCCGTGGGTCCTTTCACTGGAGGGGGCTATGAACATTCATGTAATCTAGAATTAGGCCTCTCTAACTTTGGTGGTGCGTCCAAAGTGGAGTGCATACCCTGCAGGAGGGCATGGAATGATCTATCAGAATTTTAACTATTAATTTATATTCAAATTTTTAAAAGATTTTATTTATTTATTTGACAGAGAAAGAGAGAGAGAGATCACAAGTGGGCAGAGAGGCAGGCAGAGAGAGAGGCAGAAGCAGGCTCCCTGCTGAGTAGAGAGCCCAATGTGGGGCTCTATCCCAGGACCCTGAGATCATGACCTGAGCCAAAGGCAGGGGCTTAACCCACTGAGCCACCCAGGTGCCCCTTATATTCAATATTTATAAAGTTTCATCATATTTATATTTATAATGCTTTGTATTGAAATAATATATATACATATGGTAGTATATAAAATATAGGTATAAATGCATAATGTACATATATTTCAGGCTTAGTTTATTTAACTGAGAGAAGTATACTGTCAAAGACTACTCTGGAAAGTAAACTATTATTGACGTTCAATTTAATATGTTAATTTTGCTGCATTTTAAACAATAACAGCATAGAAAACACTATTTTTACACCATCTCAACAAATTTGCTTTCTCCACTAGGAATAAAGTGAAGGAAAGAAGGGGCAAAAGAAATAATATCTCATTCTGTTTTTAAGGGAAATACCAAATAAAAGAAATTTAAAGGTAGGAAAGAGATGATTTTTTTTTTAAAGATTTTATTCATTTATTTGACAGAGAGTGAGATCACAAGTAGGCAGAGAGGCAGGCAGAGAGAGAGGGGAGCAGGCTCCCCGCTGAGCAGAGAACCCAATGTGGGGCTCGATCCCAGGACCCTGAGGTCATGACCTGAGCCGAAGGCAGAGGCTTAACCCACTGAGCCACCCAGGCGCCCCAAGATTTAAGATTTTTAAAGAAGAATGTGAGCTCTTATAGGAGAAAGTGGGACATGCAGAGAAAGCACTGGATAACCAGATTGCCTTTCATGTGCTGTGTTCTCATTGGTCTCCCTGCTTCTTTCAGTCTCTGCCATGAATCAGCTACTGGGATCCTTCATCCTCGTAAATCAGAGTGTGTCATTCTCTGGGTCTCCAGCTTTCATTTCTGCCTAGCTCACTCAGTATAAAATCTAAATCTTTGTGCACAGAGCCCTACAGGATTTGGCTCTGCTTACCTCTGTGATTCTATTTCTTACTGCTCTTTCGTTTTTGCTCACTATCTCAATACACGAAACACAATCCCTCCTACTTCAGGAATTTGTGTTTACAGTTTTGTGTTCAGTAATCTCCTATGACCTCATATGATTCCTTTACTCTCCTTTATTCCTATTTCCTCGCTAATGGCAGCACCTTTTCAAATGACCACCGGAACTGACCTGGCATCCCTATATCACTTTATATTCTCTTCTTTTGTTCAACAATCCTCTTAGCACTTATTACCTGGCACAATATACAGCTGTTGAATAAAACATAATGAACGGGAAATTCCTCTTGACTTAAATTTCTTATTTAAAGGTAGGAAAGAGTCGAGGAGCCTGGGTGGCTCAGTCTTAAGCGTCTGCCTTTGGCTCAGATCATGATCCCCAGGTCCTGGGATCGAGCCCCACATTGGGCTCCCTGCTCAGCAGGGAGCCTGCTTCTCCCACTCCCACTCCCACTCCCACTCCCAACACCTTGCTTGTGTTCCCTCCCTCGAGGTCTGTCTATCCCTGTGTCAAATAAATAAACAAAATCTTTGAAAAATAAATAAATAAATAAAAGTAGGAAAGAGTCAAATAAGTCAGTTTCTAGGAACTGAAGATACCCATTTAAGTTCATAATGAAAGTACATTTGTCAGATTTAGTTTGGTTTAGTGGCATTATTGTTAGCTTACTCAACAGCTTACTTGGAAGCTGCTTGGTACATTGGTATTTTTCCCCAACATTGAGCAATACTAATGTTCTCTGAGATGAACAATATTTTGAAACAGGTTTCTCTTGATGCAGAGAGCCACAGGCCTTCTCTCCACATTTGCAGTGCTCACAACAAGAGGCCCAAGAACATATTTCTGAATATGTCAAAGTTGTAAATCAAATAGTTTTCATGACCCACACTGTTCCTCTTGGTTCTTCCACCCTCATCAAAAACTATTTTTCAGATATAGACTTTGTGATCTGGAGTCTGAAGGGGCAGAGGTTTTTCCCAGCCACCCCTGCTGTCTAGAAGCTGAAATGATAGTAGAGACCTGATGTGCCAAGGCAAGGGGTTAGTGGTGACAGGACCTGCCTGAACCTGAGATGGAAACTGACCAGTCAAACTCACCAACGAGCCAGAGAGAGCAGCTTTCTTCCCCCATCATATCACTCTTCTGACTCAGAATTTCTAGGCAGTTCTAAGGTTATGCTACCCACCTTCAAGGATTTGGGAGTTACTAAAAACGGTCACTCTTTCTCTGTTCTTCCCAGTCAAAGCCTACAATTTTTCCATCTCACCATCCTACACACACACACACACACACACACACGCCTTCTGTCCTGAGTGGTTCAGTTCAGCTCAAATGTTCATCTTGTGGTTTTCATCATAGTCTAAATTGTTATCTCCAAAACTTAGGTTCCCCCAAACAAAACAGAACATGTTTATATGTCAATATTTGTAATGTGTAACATATTTGTAATATATAGGGTAGTCTCAGGCTTGGGGTCCAGGGCAAAAGTCCCCCTTGCCCAGAACTGAGTGCAGGGCCAGTAAGCTATGTCATGTCAATTACCTGAGGAATTGCTCAGTTCTCAGAGGTTCACTGACTCACTTTGGCCTTTGGACACACCACTTTACTGATATTTCTTTTTTGATAAATTTTTTAAGAATAAAAACAATCTCCATCACTATCATGAGAGTACATATAAATATTAGTTTTAACACGTAGAGGTCATTTCGTGGGAAATCCAAAACAATTCAGAAACACTGGGTATCATAAATAATATGCTTTCAAGGTATTTTGTAGAAAATGATAACAATTTATGCCTAAAAGTTTTTTTATAATGTATAATTTGCATTCTGTTATGTATCAAAGAGACTCTTTCCTTAAGTCAGTGTAAGTTTAATAGATAAATAGTTGCTTAGTTGGTAAAATATATTATTAAAATAGAACTGTTGTTATCAATTGAATTACCATTTAGGATAATTAGACTTTATTTAAAGAGCACGGATAGGCGTTGCCTCTGTGGCTCCATCAGTTAGGCATCTAGCTCTTGATTTCGGCTCAGGTCATGATTCCATCCTGGGACGGAGCCCTGCTGCAAGCTCCCCACTCAGCAGGGAGTCTGCTTGTCTTCCTCTCCTTCTGCCCCTCCCACTGTTCACATGTGCTAGCTCATTGCTGTCTCTCTCTGTCTCTAAAATAAGTGAATAAATTCTTTAAAAAAATAAAGAGCACACTCTGAACCATTGTATGTGCCAATGTTGAAAGAATGTGGAGGGAACTGGGTAAGATAATCACCTTGAAAAACAGTAATGGGTGTAATAACGATAATGATATTTTAAAAGCTCTTAAGTATATTTCTATAAGTTACAAGTGTTCGATATATTAAATTTCCATTTAAAGATGACATGTTAACACATATGCTACCTTTGGCTTTATTGAAAGGTTGAATCTAAACAATAAAAACGTCAACACATTTACTGAGTTCCTATATAGCGTAAGGTGTAGTGCTGGGTGCTGTTGGGAGGTATAAAGGTGGGGAAAACAGTTCTTGATCCTATGAAGAATATACAGAGGCAAATATATGAATTAGTAGAGCATAACCCAAAATACATTTGATGTGTATATAAAATCTTCAAAAACCTTTTTATATGCATTGTCATAAGCAGCTTGAAAGATAGATAACCATCTCAGATTATTAATCATATATTACAGATCATATTAATCATATTAATCATATATACAGATATAATCTGGTATAATCATATGTCAGATACGATTATATCTGTAATATGATATAATACATATCATACAGATACAGGTATGATTTGACTGCTATCATGAGTTAGTAAAATAGGGGACTGGAATTGGAACCACAAGTCTTTGGACTCCAAATTGAGTGCTTTTCAATCACATGATGCTTTCTTTTTCTGATGAGACATCATGAATTTTACGGGGCAAATATTTTGGGTCTGGCTAAATCTCTATCTGCAGCTGATGATAGTTGATGTCAGAGAAATCAATTTTATTTTAAGATAACTCTAAGCAATATATTATTTTTTAATTTTTTTTAAGATTTTTATTTATTTATCCATTTGACAGAGAGTGAGGGAACACAAGCAGGGAGAGCAGAGGGAGAGGGAGAAGCAGGCTCCCCACCGAGCAGGGAGCCCGATGCGAGACTCAATCCCAGGATCCTGGGATCATGACCTGAGCCAAAGGCAGATGCTTAACCATCTGAGCCACCCAGGCGCCCTCTAAGCAATATATTATTAAATAATATTCTCCTAAATCAATTATGGATCCCATAAACGGACTAGAGATTAGATTATCCAAAGTGCTTTCTAAGTGAGAGTTGACTAGTCTTGGGATGTTTCTCAAGGCATGAGTTGAGTCAGTGAGGACCTATTTGTGCCCTAGTTGTGTTACCTAAAGTGATTGAAATGGGGTCTGCACTTTGTAAGTGCTTGATATATATTAGCTATTATTATCTTTTGGCTCTTTTTGAGTTCATTGGAGAGCCAAAAAAACCTTTGGCTCAAACAGAAAACCCAGGCAGCAGTCACCAAGATCCCTGCCCAGCAGGGGAGAATGACAGATATCTCACAAAGCGCCTGTCACCCAGAGCCAGGGACATTTGCCAGGGAGATTGCTAGTGAGAGACTCATTGCAGCAATTGGCTTCATAGGTTCTAATTCATCATAAGTTCTTGACTGTCAAAAGGGAGAAAGACAAAAGCAGGAGGAGGAGGGACACTTGACATACTGTGCTAATAACTGTCTGATTCTTCCTAGCATCACCCCCCCAACCCCAAGACCTACGTGAGGGTAGTTTAAAAATTGGCAGTAAGTTCACACAAAGTGTACCTAGAATGGCGGGAATCCTCCAGCTCTGGCCAATGAAGAGGAAAATCAAGCTCAGGGAATCTCATTATTTTCACTTTATAATTTTTTTGCAGGTGTAATTACACTTTCCTCCCTTTTTCTGTTGTATTTCTGCAAGGTATACTCATCTTTGCTTGCAGTCAAAAAACTTCCTTATATTTGATTTAGTCTGTCTGTGACTTTCCAAGGCAAAGATGAATATGTTTTTGTTTTTGTTTTATTTCGAGAATTCTCTACTTCTGTAATAATGCTGGGCACATAACAGTTAACTGAATGATTAATAATATTAAGTGGGTCATATACGAGGAGTATAAGTGACAATCTCATGAAATTATCTTGACACTTTTAAAAAATAATTGAATGAGCATGGTTCTGTTTCATAATCCAAATTAAATACTATAACAAACAGCGAGAAGTAATCCACTAAAAATCGAAAAGAAGCCTTGACATTATAAGCATAGTTTTCAATTTTCAAAACAAAGATCTGAAGATTATAAGAAAAGATAAAGCAATTAAGTTTTTGTTCTGGTAAGTAGGCCTCAAAACTTAGAATCAAAACATTTTCTAAAGGCCGTGATAGTCTCTGTAAGATATAATTTATCTGCTTGTTTCAAAACCACTAAGCTCTTCATGTGACATAAGGGAGTTGATTTGGGGGCCATTATAGTCTAGCTGCTAAAAGAATGTATAATACATTATAGTGTGTGTAAATTATTATGTCATATTTATAGGACTGAAGCTAACAAATTGAAGTTTGATTTCATAGTCACATGCAGGTGCAGCTTATACTGTGTGCAACTTAAATGTTTATCCTTAGTTCATACTAGAGTAGTGTTAGGTCAGTATTTTTTTCTCCCACGTGACAATTTCATATTGCAGGTTAACCAATTGGCTCTGTCTTCTTAACTGTTATTCAGTGTTAAGTAAAACATTGATTTCAGTTAAATGAATGACTTATTTGAGGCATTATTTTCAGAATAATTTTTTTCACTGTAAATCATATATTTGCTTTGGAGTATTTATACTCCTAAGTTTTATAAAGGTAGAACATCAGTTTTATAAAGGTAGAACATCAGGTAAACAATATAAGTTCTCCACTCTTTTTCATTTTATGTGCTCACTCTTTACCACCTTTGACTTGTAGGATACCACAAAATGTTTGCTACATGGAAAATATTTAGTAAATATTTACTGGCTGAATTAACCAAGTGATGATCCCTAACAGAGAACTTTTATCTGCCCATAGCTTTTTCTTTTGAAGATGAAATGCAATGATATTTAAGTTAGAAATTTGATGTCCATCATTCTATCCTCTTGCATGAGACTGGAACTACACCAGTGCATCCCTAGGCTACTGTAGCCATTCCAACTGAAAAGCCATATGCAAATTAGGGAGGATGCTGGTCTTCATCCAGGTTCTGATCTAGTGTAACAGTCTTACATGAGCTATGCTTTAATTGTTGGATCAAGGAATCCTGGAAGAGAATCAAAATCTTTTGGAGAATAACAAGGAACAATAATGTATGCCAGAAACCATATACAGGTGGTTCTAATTTCCCAGTGTTTATTTTCAATGTCCCCATGGTTACAAGGTAAAATGAGAAGCTAAATAATCACAACACAACATAATTCATTAGTGAATTAACCGCTTATAAAAATAGTCTGAATTTGGGATGCCTGGGTGTCTCAGTTGGTTAAGCAGCTGCCTTTGGCTCAGGTCATGATCCCAGGGTCCCGGGATCAGGTCCTGCACTGGGCTCTTTGCTTGGCGAGGAGCCTGCTTCTCTCTCTGCCTCTGCCTGCCACTCTTCCTGCTTGTGCTCTCTCTCTTACAAATAAATAGATAAAATGCTTTAAAAAATACTCTGAATTCAAATTTCCCTTCTCTCTAGTGTTCATATGGTTGGTGTTTTGTGAAATGTTGGCTGCTTGCAACAGTACGATATAGTACAGAGTAAATTGATGACAAAAGAAAATTGGCAATATCACAATTTCATGAAACCAAGAATGTGATGCTGGACAACTGCTAAAATCCAATGCCAAACGATCACCCATAAGATATAATGGAGTTATAATAGAAACACATGCAAAACTTTTACTAATTCTTAGGGTAAACAAACACAATGAAGTGTGTATGTGTTTGTGTGTGTGTGTTTAGACAGGTTAAATACTTAGACAATGTTTAATGAGAGATTAGTAGTATCTCAAAAGAGAACATTTTGACCATCAAATAACTAAAATACCTGATACAAATGCTGGTAAGTCTTTGTAGTGCCCCAAAATAAGATTTTTTATGTGAGGATTTTTGAAGGGTGATTTAGCCATGAAAGTCACATGTGATAATAAAAAGGCTATACATTTGTGATATAATAAAACTTTGTCAGGAAAAGTATTCCTTAATAAAGACAAATAAATATTTGATTCACTCACCATTCAAATATTGGACTTATGTTCATAATTATTCATTTTGTTAAATACAAAAAAATATTTGAAAGATTATGTTTCATTTCATTCAAAATAGAAAGTCCAATTTAAACTATTCAAAAAATTATTTAGTTGAGCATGCAACTTAAATGGTCATTTTCCAATATTATCTATCCTCAAACAGCAAAACATCTTATTTTTGATGATGATGATGATGGTATTCAAAGTTAAGGACAACTACAAGATAGACATTTTTAATTCCCATCTCTAACTATTAGAGATCCATCATCAACTGAATACACACATTTGGAGACGGGCACAAGCATGAAGAGTGGGAATGTAAGGTGGATATTCATAAGTCAGAAACCCAGGGACTATTACATTTGACTAATTAATTGAATAGCTCTTTGTCCAACATCATGATGTCCATGAATTAAGTCCATAGGACCTTTAGATGTGCTTCTCAAAGTGTTTTCCACTGATGGTCAATAGCAGAAATGAGGGATCAAAGTCCCTGAGTGTGATAGCTTGAAATCTGCATTATTTCACAAAGTCTAAGAGATTCTTATGTGTATATATTTTGAAAACTCATGATAATTCTAAATATTGACCATATTCTTAATATACTTTGTTTTACCTAAAATTCTCAACCTTTGGAGATGAGGAAAGTGTTCTTCTACTATTTTTCCCCTAAGAATCTTTGATCTTATTTTTTTGTAAAGATTTTTATTTATTTATTTGACAGAAAGAGAGAGAGAGACATTGAGAGAGGGAATACAAGCAGGGCGAGTGGGAAAGGGAGAAGCAGGCCTCCTTCCAAGCAGGGAGACTGATGCAGGGCTTCATCCCAGGACCCTGGGACCACGACCTTAGCTGAAGGCAGCCGCCCAACTGACTGAGCCACCCAGGAGTCCCTTATTTTATTTTTTAAAAAGATTTATTTATTTTTGAGAGTGTACATATGCACATGAAAGACAGAGAGAGAGAAGATGGAGGGGGGACAGAGGGAGAGGGAGAGAAGCAGACTGCCCACTGAGTACAGAGCCCAATGAGGGGCTCCATCTCACAACCCTGAGGTCATGACCTGTGCTGAAATCAAGAGTCAAACATTTGGCCAACTGAGCCACTCATGTGCCCCTGATCTTATTTTAAATATCTCAATCATGACCACATTGTTGGGACCTAAGGTAAATTTTTGTCCATTGAAATAAGAAACAGATTTAACCTTTCATATGTTCTCATATTCACTATAAGTCTTATTATTATGGCATCATTTGATATTTTATGCTATTTGACACAAGAGAAAATGATCTATTTTCTTATCAGGAATAGCAGTATTGTCTATTTGATTGTTTGCCATCTATTATTTTTGTTTTTATTTTAGGTATGAAAGCCGTTCATGTTTTTGTGATGTCTTTATAATATAAAGTCCATAAATCCACAAATAAAGAGGACCCACTTACCAGTCTATCACCTGTAACTTATTTTTAAAGTTATTTATAGAATATTTTTCACTTTCTATTGATGTTTAAATATTTCATCACCTTCTCATTATTTTTGTGGCTTATAATCATCCTATATCTTTCCCACTTTAAAAAATAAATCAAACAAAACCCTTTCTTCAAAGAAATTACCAAAATTTTAAAGATCATTACTTGATGACTTTAAAAACTTAAATTTAGCAGTCTCCTTATTATGTTGCTATATAATATTATTTTGACAATTTGGATGAATGAAGAGTAATAATTTAAAATGATTTTTAATTTAAGTTAAACATTAAAAATTAATTCAATAATTCATTTCAAACTTAAAATTAAATTTCAAAGTTATATCAATGTTGCAAGAATAGGAGTGGGACAAGAAATACTACCCATATACCCTTAACTAAGACTTATCTTTTTTTAACATTTTATCTCATTTGTGTCTGTCTCTCCTTATGTACACATATATATGCATATAGGTATATACCTATTTGTATGTGTGTGCACATGTACATATGTACATATGATCTATCCCATTTGATATTATATAGTGTTCTTCAGTGTGTATTTATTAAGAATATGGATATTGTCTTGGGGCGCCTGGGTGGCCCAGTGGGTTAAAGCCTCTGCCTTCGGCTCAGGTCATAATCTCAGGGTCCTGGGATCAAGCCCCACATCAGGGTCTCTGCTCAGTGGGGAGCCTGCTTCCTCCTCTCTGCCTGGCTCTCTGCCTACTTGTGATTTCTCTCTGTCAAATAAATAAATAAATAAAATCCTTAAAAAACATGGATTTTGTCTTGCAGTTATGAATTCTAGTACATTTAACCTTGATAGAATACTCTTTAATCCACCACAAGTATTCCAGGTTTTTTAATTGACTCCAAATGTTCATTACAGAGTGGTTTTTCCCACTTGTATAAGATCCAATCTGGAATCAGCTTTTGCATTAGCTTTTATGGGCTAGTCTTCTTAATCTGAAATATTTTCAGTCTTTCTCATTCATATCAGCATTTTTTAAGAACTCTCTCTCTTTTTAAGTACTCTTCCTCATTTTTGGTTTATCTCCTTTCAGATTGTGTTTTTTTGAAGTGAGAGATACCTAATGATACTGTTGGATCCTCAGGGAATCACATTTGGATGCGCGTGGTGTATATCTGTCCCTCATCAGTGATGACAGTTTTGATCAGTGGGTCAAGGGGTTTGTCTGATCTCTCCACTCTATGGTTACTACATTTTCTTTGCAACTAGGAAGTACTCTGTAGGGAGTACTTCAGGATCATGCAAATATGGAGAGACACTTCAGGATCGTGCAACTATGGTAATTGTCATCAAAATTTCCCCTTGGATTTAGCATCCACTGACGATTCTTATCTACCAATAGTTAAAGTATTGATTGCAAAGTAATTACTCATTAGTTCATACCTGGTGATATTTTACTGTTAACAAGAGGACTTCTTCCCCACCTCCCATTTATCTATCCTTCTGTTTATATATCTTTTTAAATTCATAATTCATTATTGTTCTTGACTATTTCAATGCTTGAAGTGACCCAGATTTTGCCAGTGGGAACCTATTCAAGCTGATTTCTATATCTTTGGGACAAGCCCACATGATTTCCTTGAACACTTCCTTACTTTGTGTTATAACAAGATGTTTCACACTCATCTTCCACCACTCCTGCTCTAGCCATGGAGTCATTTCTCTAAGGAACTCAGGATTATTCTAATGGAGAGTAATATTAAAGATATAATCTCCTGGGGCACCTAGGTAGCTCAGTCAGTTAAGCGTCTGACTCTTGGTTTTGGCTCAGGTCACGATCTCGGGGTCCTGGGATTGAACCCTAGCTCCATGTTCAACGCTCAGTGTGCAGTCTCCTTATCCCTCTCCCCACTGCTTTTTCATGTTGTGAAGAGCATATATGTAGCATACATATATTATTGTTGACTTTATATTTATTTTTGTGTTAAAGGAAAAAATATCTTCTACCTTATTTATCAGAATTTATCAAGCATTTCTTCCTTAAGTAACTATGAGGAGTTTGTGGAAAGGATCCTTAGACATAATTAAATCATAATGCAAATTAGAAGCAGAGTAGGACCTGCCCAATTGACCTTCAGCTTTTTGCCACATTCTCAAGCCACTACTTCACTGCATGTTCCTTCAGCACTTGCCCTATCTTTTCAGAGTCAGTTATGAAGAAATAGAGAACACTGCAGTGTTAAGGGTAAAGACTTCCCAGTCATACAAGTGATACAAGTGTAGTGTTCAGACCCAAACTTATCACTTACTAGATGAGTGACTTCTCTAAGTAACTATACACATAAACCTGTTGAAAGACTTGTTTTGTGAATTACATGAGTAATTTATCTAACAGTACTTAGCATAGGATCTGGCACAATATAGGAGTTTAATGATCATTAGATTATTGTTACATAAAGTATATGATACATACACAATTTAATTCACAGGTAATTTTAGTACTTTATTATAAATTATAGTTCTCGTTTTAACCATATTTCAGAATGGAGTCCACTTAGTAAATTAATTGCTATATTTTTTTATTCATACAGCTTTTCCTAAACACATAATCAATGGGGCCAGTTTTTAAATTTCTTCCTTCCATTAGTTTATTATAAAATAACTTCATCATTGCAACTGCTTAAAGTCCTAAGATAGCCTAATTCCTAACTAGCAGATAAATTCATTTTCCTTCAAGTACATCTAATAAAGACCTGATCTTAAAAATAAAAGGGTTGTAAAGTCTAAAAAAAGAAAGGCATTTGAAAGGTATAGCTGATAGGAAGTCAGTCCATAAAATGCTGACCTTTCATCAAGTACTGATTTTTCTGCTTTCCTGTGGGAGCATTAAGTAGGGAGTGATCTCATAGATTTCCACTAATGTCATGACCTATAGCTTCCGCCCAATATTTCTGCCAGTTATGGAAACTTCCCTATTGCCTTCATGATGTGCTTACCTGCTTTCTTTATGCTAGGCTGACAGCTTGTTCACTTCCCTTGGCCTTGACCTTGGCTTTGACATCCGCAGGAGGTACTCAGGCTGTCAATACTATATCGGAATAGTGTGAAGACCGTCTGGCAGCTAGAATCTGGGACAACTTTGGCAGCTCCTGCAGATTTGTATATCCCATGTGATTATTCAGCTGGCTCCCCCCATCCTAAAATGTTAGAATGCATCCCAATGCTAGAGGGCTAATACATGTAATTAGAGAGGCGTGGTTTTTGCTATTCCCATCCCATCTGCAACAGCTTGAGTACCACTGCATTACTCATTAGGAGTCAGAAGCCCTGACCTACTGGATACCCAAAGGGGTGGACACCTTGGAAGGGAGCCAACATTGCTTCTGACCTTGGGTGGTCAAATCAGCCCAAAAAAGATTTATATTCTGCATCTCACATTAAAAAAAAAGATTTTAAAAATATTCCACTTTTATGTGTTTCCATGAGACCCATTATTTTTAGCTATGTTTATTTTTTTATTTTTTTTTACATTTTTTAATTTAAGGAGCAGTATAAGTATAGCAATATAGCAGAGCAAATTAACAGTTTCCAAAAAGAATCCAAAAGTCAAAAATATGAGAATGTATATTGGAAAAATACCCTTTAGTTATCATTTCCATACTAATAATAGAATACATTAATGTTTATTGTTAACAATCAGGAGTAAAACAAGTAAAAAAGATCAGAAGAACTGAATTTGCAACCCTTTTGTTTCTTTCTGGAAATAGCTCCCATCTACTTGGTTTTATAATTCGGGCAACTTGTGATTCTGAACAAATCAGGTGGCACATATGAAAACAGGTGTAGAAAGATCTTTGCCTTTGAAATTCTCACTGTCTATTTAACAAAAGCAAAAAAAAAACCAAAACAAAACAAAACAGAAAACCTGACTGAGTTACAAAAACCATATGATGAATCAAAGCTTTCCAACAATGCCTCTACTCATGTTTCTGATATTGAAGAGAGTCTCTCAGAATATTTTCCCAAAAGTTACATTATACTTGAATGGGGTCATAACCCTCTGTCCTTCACAATCATGACCACAGTGATATCTGAAAATGGAGAAAAGTTATATAGAGGGAGATAGAGAAGGAGAGAAGAAGAAAGTGAAGGAAGAATGGGAGAGGGAGAGAGAGAGAAAGACAGAAAGAAGGAAACAGAAAAGGAAAAAAAGACGAGAAGATAAAGCAGAGAATAAAGGTGTAACAAGGAAGGAGTACAATGAGGTAGTTTATTTATTTTGTACTCATCAAGGATATTTTTCTAAAGGAATATAAATCCATGTCACAAATAATCAAGAACAAAATTATCTGTCCTCTGCCCTAATACATTCCACTCCTCCACATAACTCCGGCTCTTGCAATTTCTTATCTTAATAATTAATAACCTCATTCTTCCAAGTTATACAGTTGGGAGACCTTTAGGATCGTTGTTGCCTCCTTTCTCTCTCTTACATCCCACATCTGCAAATACTTCTGGTTCAACACTCAAAGTAAATATCTAGATTCTTACAATTACTCTTTACCAATATCCCTCTAGTAAAAAATACTATCATTTTATGCCTGGGTTTTTGCTTTAGCTTCCTAACTGGTTTTGTGTTTCCATCCCCACCATTTAACAGTCAAAGTCTCAATGAAGGAGTGGGAGACATCTTTTTAAAGACGTCGTGCCTCTCTTTTGCTTTCCAAAAAAAAAAATCTAATTGCTTCCCATCTTAGAGTAGAGATCAAAGACTTTACTACTTATGAGGTGCTATCTATTCAAATTCTCTACCTCTACCCTCTGCAACTACATCACGCCTATCTTTCTGGACTTAATGGCTACTATTCTTCCTTTCACTCTTGTTCACGCCATTTAGCAATTCCTTAATCATAGCAAATACATTCTTGCTCTGGACATTTTACACTTACTATGGGCTATGGCCTCTCTCTAAAAATATTTATCTATTTTGATCAGTTAACTTTATATTTGTGAAGTCTTTCCTGTCTATTCATCAACAGCTAACAAATATATTTTCCTTATTTACTTGTTCATGATGTGCCTCCCTCCACTAGAAAAATATGAATTTCTTGAGAGCAGAATTTTCTTGGTTTTATTCATTTCTCAATTCCCAGGACCTAAAAGTGGTTGGATTCAAGATATAGGTAGAATATAGCAGGGTTGGTAATTACTCATTGAATGAATTAGTGAATGATTAGATTGTAGAAGTGATTAATATTAGAACAGGAAAAGCTGGACATGGAAAAATTTGTAAAGGAAGCTGAGTTCATTTTGCTCTCCATCAATCCCATTTTTCACTTTCTTACTCCCTTCCTGGGAGGCTAGTAGGAGTATGATAGAAGGAACATGGAATTTAAAATAAAAAGATTTGTGATTGATTTCTGGTGGTATGACATTGGGTGAGTTACTTATTTTTCTGAGAATTGGTTGTTCTTTTCTGCAAAATGGGAATGATAATTTATCTGTAGGGTTGTTATAAATATTAAATGATATTAAGAACATAAATGGTCTAGTGCAATTTTTTTGGCATAGAGTAAGGCATTCAGTTAATTCCCTTTTTCCTTTCCTTCCTTTTCCTTTCATTTCTCTTCCCTTCCCTTCCTTTTCCTTTTCTTTCCTTTCTTTTTTCCTCCCTCCCTCTCCCTCTCTCTTTCTTTCTTCTTCTTCAGCATTCTTTCTTCCTTTCTGGTTAATGCTACTCTAGAGTCCATAGGACTGTGTGCTTCAGGGTCTGACAAAGGTTTGGAGCTAACTAAGGACTAATAATGTCTTATAGCACTTGAGTCATTTTAACCCAATTGCTTTAAATAGAGATACTGGAGATGTGTGTACCAACGTACCAACATTGTAATAAAAAGACCTTGTCAGAGATCCTATCCCGGTTCCATCCAATGACTTGTACGACTTCCATGCAAGGTGTCCTAGGTTTCTGTTTGCTTCTGCTTCTGGCTAGCATCTATTGTTCTCCTGGCAGGGCTTCTCTTGGCCACTAAAGCTGCTTTATCCATGGAGTTAGTCAAAAGTAACTAAGAATTTATATCCACCCATTCTCACCTCAAGGTCCTTAGTTATTGACTGACTGGTGTGAGAATATAAAAGTTCCATTTCCTTGCCTCTGGTTAGGTTAAACTCTGAGATCTCCAGAATCAGGCTTAACATTCCCTCCATGAGATTTTGCCTGAAATTGTAAATTTCCTTATTTTCATTTGTTTCTCTTTCTTGCTTCCACTACTCACTCGTTCTTTTTCTGGGAGCACTTCCTCAATAAATGACTTAATCTTGATCTCGGGGCTGCTTTTGGGGAACCAGATCTAAGATATTCCTGTAGTTATATGTCAAGAGGAATTATTAACAGATTAGAGCCTTGTTGTTTTTAATATAAGACTATTTTTCTAACCCTAAGGCAGTACTTAATTTCTTAGTGTTGCCTTTTCCCCTTCCAAGGACATCTTTACACACGGCCTACTCATTCCTCAAACTCCAGGCCATTCCTCCGATATAAAAACTCAGATAAATTCATCTGACAGACTTCTTTCCTAGTTCTTCTTGTACTAATCTGTGTGATGCAATGTAGTATATTTTTCAGTTTTTCTTTCTCTTTTACTTTTAAGGTTTGTTTCTCTTCTGCGTGCTAACTAGCTTCATGTGGGAAGGGACTTTTTGTTTCCAGTTTTAAAAATTTAACTTTTTACTTTGAGATAATTGTGGATTGAGTATGAATTACTGTACATGGAATTACTATGAGTATGAATTAATACAGAGATCATATATAACACTTTACCATTTCCCCCAATGGTAACATCTTATAAAACTGTATTTCAATATCACAACCTGGATATTGGCAGAGATATAAGTGACAACGGAACATTTCCATCACCACAGAGATCTCTCGCATTACCCCCTTATAGCCATACCCACTTCTCTCCTGTACCCATTCCCTCTTTAACCACTGGCAATCAGTAATCTATTCTCCATTTCTGTAATTTTATCACTTCAAGAATGTCATATAAATGGAATTACAATGTATTTAATTTGAGGGGCTTTTTTCCCCCCAGTCAGTATAATTCTCTGGAGATTGATCTAGGTTCTTGTACATAGCAACCAACTGTATTTCTTCATTTTTGATCTTTATTCTGTATTATTATTATTTTTATAAAAATTTTATTTATTTATTTGACAGAAAACAAGCAAGCATAAGCAGGGGGAGCAGCAGGCAGAGGGAGAGGGAGAAGCAGGCTCCTCACTGAGCAGGAAACCTGACACGGGACTCAATCCCAGGACCTGGGACCATGGCCTGAGCTGCCCTGGTGCCCCTTTATTCTTTATTCTTATTATTATTTGCCTTTGCACTGGCTATATGTTAAATGAAAGGATTTCATGTTAAATGAAAGAGGTAAGAGTAGGCATGCTTGCCTTCTTTCTAGTCTTAGAGGAGAAACATTCAGTCTTTCATTATGTACAATATTAGCTGTATGATTTTTAGTATTTCCTTTTTATCAAGTGAGTAAGCTCTTTGGTATTTCTGTTTTTCTGAGAGTGCCTATTATGAATGCTCATTGGATTTTTTCTAATGCTTCTATGAATTGATACGATCATGTGATTTTTCTTTTTTATCCTGTTAATATGAGAAATTATATTGATGAAGACTGAACCAGCTGTCATTTGTGGGATAAACCCCACTTGGTCCTACTGTATAATTTATTGTATATTGAATAGTTGAATTTGCTAGAATTTTGTTAAGGATTTTTGTTGCCAAATTTATTATAGATAGTGGTCTGTATTTTTCCTTCTACTGTCTTTGATTGATTTTGATATCGGAGTAATATTAATTTTATGAATGAATTGAAAGGTATTCCCTTCTCTTCTGTTTTCTGGAAGACATTTGTGTAGAATTGATGTTAATTCTTTGCAACATTTGGTGGACTTCTCCAATGCAACCATTGTAGGTTGGAGATTTCTCCATCGGAGGTGCTTATAATTATGAATTTAGATTTTTCCATAGTTACAGAGCTACTGAAATAATGTATTTCATATTTGATGAGTTGTGGTAGTTTGTTTTTTGAGGAAGTAGTCCATTTCGTTTGCGTTGGCAAATTTGTGTGTGTAGAGTCATTCCAGGCATCCTATGATTATTCCTTTGATATCTACAGGGCCTGTAGTGATATTGCCTGCTTCATTACTGATATTGGTAATTTGTGTCTTTTTTTATTTCAGCAGTCTTGCTGGAGATGTGTCAGTGTTGTTGCTTTCTCAAAGAACTAGCTTTTGTTTAATTGTTTCTTTCCTATTATTTTTGTTTTTCACTGTTTTTAATTTCTGTTCAGATCTTTCTTATTTCTTTCCTTTTTCTTACTGAGGGCTTAGTTTGCATTTTTTTCTGGGTTTTTGTGGTAGGAGCTTAAATTATTGATGTCAGATATTTTTTTCTCTTCTAATGTATACAGTTAGTATTATAAATTTCCTTCTCCAGACTGCTTTAGTTGTGTCCCACAAATTTTTATATGTTGTCTTTTAAAATTTTCATTCAATGTAATGTAATTTGTTAAAAGATTTATTTATTTATTTTAGAGAGAGAGTGTGCATGCACATGCAGGCAGGAGGGGCAGAGGGAGAGGGAGAGAGAGAATCTCAAGCAGACTCCCCGCTAAACATGGAGCCTGATGCAGAGCTCCATCCGAGGATTCTGAGGTCATGACCTGAGACAAAATCAAGAGTCAGATGCTCTGACCCACTCAGGTGCCCCTCAATGTAATGTATTCTTTAAAAATGTTATGAGTCTTCCTCTTTAAACCATGAATTATTTAAAGATATGTTGTTTTGTTTCCAAGTATTTGCAGATTCTGTTATCTTTCTGTTACTAGTTTCTGGTTTGATTCCATGTGGTCATTAAAAATGCTTTATGTGATTTCAATTCTTTAAATGCATTGATGTTTGTTTTATGACCATAGATATAGTCTAAATTGGTAGATGTTTGTGGGTACTGGAAAAGAATGTAAATTCTATTTTTTGGTCTATTGTTTTATAAATGTCAGTTATATTCTGTTGGCTGATAGTCTTTTGAATTCTATATCTTTGATAATTTTCTCTCTAGTCATTCTTTTTTTCAATTTTTGAGAAAGGAGAGTTGAAATCTCCATATTTAATTGTGGATTTGTCTATTTCCACAGTTCTATTAGTTTCTATGTCACATATTTTGCTTGGTGCATATATATTTAGGAATACTATGCCTTCTTTATGGAATTACCCTCTTAAAATCATATATCATCTTTCTCTGTCTCTGGTAATTTATTTTGATGTCTAATTTGATATTAGTATGGCTACTTATGCTTTCCTTTATTACTATTTGCATAATGTAGTCTTTTCTAGTCTTCTACTTTCAATATGACTATATCATTATATTTGAAGTGAGTTTCTTATAGACAGCATACAGTTGGGTATATTTTTTCATATACTCTGGCAATTTCTTAATTTAATTTAATTTGATTTAATTATTAATATGTTAGGGCTTAAGTTTGCCATTTTACTTTTTGTTCTCTGTTTTTTCTATCTTATTTCATTTTTCTATTTTCTTTTTCAGTCATCTAAATTGTAGATAAATTGTAGATAAATTTTGCTAAATTTAGGAAGTTTGCAGCTATTACTTCTTCAAGTACTTTTCAGCCTCTCTTTCTTTTTCCTCTCCTTCTAGGATTTTGATAACACGAATTTTTCTTTTTTGATTATAGCCCCACAAGTCGCTGAGACTCTGTTCATTTTTTTTTTCTTTTTTAAGTCTACGTTTTCTCTGATGTTTGGATTGGGTAATTTCTATTGTTCTGTATTCTAGCTCACTGATTCTTTCTACTTTTCCCTCCATTCTGCTGTTGACCCTATCCACTGAGTTTTTATTTGTTATTGCATTTTTCACTTAAAAAATTTCCATATTTTTATATCTTCTTTTTTATATCTTCTCTTTTTCTAAGACTTTCTATTCTTATGCCAAGTATTTCTTTTTTTTTTCATTTGTTTCAAGTATGTTCATAATTACTTGGTAAAGCATTTTTATTATGACTGCTTTAAAATATTTGTTAGATAGTTCCAAGTTCTCTGTCACCTCGTGGTGGCATTTATTAACTTTTTAACAATTCTTTTGAGGTCTTCTTGGTATTTGGTATAACAAATTATTCTCAATTGACATTTTTATATTTTTGTGCTATGAGATTTTGAATTCTGTTTATTGTTATTTTTAATATTGATTGATTGATTGATTTGAGAAATCAAGCATGAAAAAGGGGAGGGGTAAAGGGAGAGGAAGAGAGAGAATCCCAAACAGGCTCCATGCCCATTGAGGAGCCTGATGTGGTGCTCAGTCTTACAACCTTGAGATCATGACCCAAGCCAAAATCAAGAGTTAGAGGCTTAACTGACTGAGCTACCAAGGTGCCCCAATTTTAGTTGGCTCTCTCTGATACTACTCCAGTAGGAGAAGGTGGGGACATCTCATTACTATGAGGTGGAAGTAGAAGTCCAAATTCCCCACATCCATAGTTGAAACATAAGAGTCCCTCCTTTTTGTGGGACAGTGGTAGGAGTTCCAGCTGCCAAGTGGTTTCCACTGACAACTTGATGGTGTCTTTATTACCACTGGGTGTTGATGGAAGTCCCGACTCTCCACTAGGTTTTGTCTGACATCACCCCAGTGGGGAGAGGGAGAGACACATTAGTCCTGGGTGGATATGGTATCTAGGAACCCCACATAATCTCCACTGATGCTGAAGATGAAGCAACAATGTTTCATTGTTAGTTAGTGGGAAGGAAAGTCTTAGCTCTCTACTTGATCTGACATCATCTTGGTAAAAGTGGTTAGAAGAGTCACTACAGCCTAGATGGGGGGATGTCTAGATGCCCCAGTTGCCCTTTGTTGTTGTGTAGGAGGTATTTTTTTCTGTGGTATTTTCTTGGAGTAGAGTTGTTATTGTCTGAAAGGTTTTCTAGAATGTCTCTTTTCTGGCCCTTTGGCTAGACAGAGAGCATGCTTTTTCTAGAGTTCTTTCTGTTTCTACCTGTTGATGTTTTTAGGTTGCCAGTCTCTATAATTCTCAGTTTGAGATACTTGAAGTAAAAAGAAAACCCAGGGAAGTATCATGATCCGTTCTTTAGGTCCCAAAGTTTCTAGTCAGTGTGCATTCTTTTCTCTACCTTTCAGAATCTCTTTATGTTTGTTTTATTTTATTTTTAAAGTTTTTTTTATGTTTTATTTTATTTATTTATTTGAGAGTGAGAGAGCAAGAAAGGGAGTGAACACAAGTGGGTGGAGGGGCAAAGGGAGAGGGAGAAACAGGCTCTCTGCTGAATAGGAACCAGATATGGGGCCTGATCCCAGGAGCCCAAGGTCATGACCTGAGCTGAAGGCAGATGCTTAACTGACTAAGCCACCCAGGCGCCCATCTTTATGTTTGTTTTATGTATAATATCAGGGTTTTTTAGTTATACTTAGGAAGGAAAAGGGAAAGTATGTCTATGCTATCATTCTGAGGTCAGAAATCTGAAGAGATTTTTTGTAGTTGAATATTTTGTATCACAATTTTAAGTGTATATGAAAATTTCAATAACTGTTAATTTTTTATTGACAGGTTGAAATAAATACATTAAAAATTAGAAAAAAGTAAGGGCACCCATGTGGCTCAGTCATTAAGCATCTGCCTTCTGCTCAGGTCATGATCCCAGGGTCCTGGAATTGAGCCCCACATCAGACTCCTTGCTCAGCGGGGAGTCTGCTTCTCCTTCTCCCATTCCCCTTGTTTGTGTTACTTCTCTCTTTTTTTTAAAGATTTTATTTATTTTTTTCACAGACAGAGATCACAAGTCAGACAGAGATCACAAGTAGGCAGAAAGGCAGGCAGAGAGCAGCGAGCCCAATGCAGGGCTTGATCCCAGGACCCTGGGATCATGACCTGAACCAAAGGCAGAGATTTTAACCTACTAAGCCACCCAGGCACCCCATTGTGTATCTCTCTCTCTGTCAAATAAACAAATAAAATCTTTTTAAAGAATTAGAAAAGACTAAACTGTTATCTAGTATGTAGGTCAGTGTTTTGGATATAGTTTTGGTAAATCATGAGCTTAAAACAAAATTACTCATAACCATAATACTTTAGAGTTAACCGTATAGCAGACCAAATTCTGAGGTATCCTTTATATCACTGTTTTAAAATAGTAGCTTTAATGATTTTTAGTCCTTAAAAATATTAGTTTTTTCCACTACTGAATCCATACCTTCTGCCAAGGCACAGAATTCATCCCATGCCCTGAGGAAAATTTATTATGTGACAGTTCTTATTAAGGTAACTGTACTCTATCCTCAGAAAAGCTATTTAGGGGCAAGAAAGAGCTTTGCCAAGGTATCCAGTAAAAATTTGTTCCTGTAATTTTATGTGGAACAAGCATTTGGTACCTAGGTCACATTAGGGTTTATTTTAAACTCTCAGAATGACTGGGAGGGAATTGTGACATATCAGCGTATACTTAGATAAGACGAACATTCCCAGGAAAACTTTAAAAATACTTTATATTTGTGGATATAATATTTGGAAACTTATTTGATGTAGTTTTTTTTTTTTTAAGATTTTATTTATTTGACAGACAGAGATCACATGTAGGCAGAGCAGCAGGCGACGGGGAGGGAAGCAAGCTCCCTGCAGAGCAGAGAGCCCGATGCGGCATTCGATCCCAGGACCCTGAGATCATGACCTGAGGTGAAGGCGGAGCCCCAACCCACTGAGCCACCTAGGCGCCCCCTAATGTAGTTTTAAAACAAGTTCTGTTCTTACATTTGTCATTTGAGTAAATAAACTACCTCAGAAATTATTTTGATTGCCATAAAACTGTTTAATAATTGTTTATAAATATTGTGCAGCATGCACAAGAGTAAATAGTTCTCAGAAAGAGAAAACTGTTTCCTAATTATGTTCAAAAAGTGATACTGTGAGATTCAGTTTTAGATTAAAAAAATCTGAGTTCTTTGTTTGAAAGCTTCCCCTTCCATTGGTCTGTGATCTATGAAGGATAAAAGTATAACACAATGGGAAAGGAAGAGGATCAGATTTTGAGCCAATTAGGTTCCTTAACCAAAGTCCATTAACATGCATTATGTGAGTTATTTTATTTTCTTAAAGACTTTATTTATTTGAGAGATAGAGAGAGAGCAGGAGTAGAAGGGGCAGAGGGAAAGGGAAAGAACTATTGACAGATATTACCTATACTGCCATTTGAGGGATTTTCAGGTTTGTTTGTTCACTATAATGGGATACAGTTTGGAATCTAAAAAAGATGATCCTTGCAATGCATCCTGTTTGTGGGCAGTAATTATTCAGACCACAACATGACCTGGTTCAGACACCCTCCAGGCCATACAGGATTTTGATTGTAGAATCGTTGTGCAAACTTCTGATTATTAATTGAGCTTCCCTGTCACCTTGATAAGAAAAGGGGAGTTCCCTAGATATTACGGTAGATACTAATATCGCCTTCTTTCCAATAGAAGGTCATACATTGTAAATTAATAAAGTTGAATTATAGCAACATCTTACACCAGCCGGAATCGTGGTAGGCGATCACAATGA
>PISX010023346.1:0-30043 GCA_004024625.1 Mellivora capensis
ATAATAGATAATCCTATTATGAAGGGCTTTGAGTGATAGAATCGTAATGTGCTCTGGGAGAACAACCAAATCCCTGGGTACCTTGGCAGTTTTCCCGTGTCGTATGAATCCCACACAATGCCTTCATATTACAGGCATAAGCGAGATTTGTGGTAATGGTGATTTGCTGACCAATATTGCAGTCGTGGATCCATGCAACCCGATAAGAGATGAACTTGGTGTTTTCTCTCCAGCCAGATGTCCATCCTGGGAAGTGCTGGGCCTTCCCGGGTTCCCAGGGCCACGCCCTGATCAAGCTTGCCAGGAAGATCACGCCAACTGCTATCACCATGGAGCACATCTCAGAGAAGGTGTCCCCCTCAGGAAACATCTCCAGTGCACCCAAGGAGTTTTCGGTCCATGTGAGAGGGAGTTGGAATCACCTCAGAGTGGGTCATGCTAGGAGGGGGTTGTCTAGGAATCAGACGCTGGGCTGGCACCTCAACTGGGCAGCTAACCATTTTTATCACTGCAAGAAAGGTCCTTCTTTCCGGGACCTCTGCTTTGCCATCTACAAAAGAGAGAGGGTTGGACTGGAGGATTTCTATGACTTACTTTTTTTTTTTTTTTACTTTGATCAAAGCTACATGTGCACGATTTAAAAATCAGCATTCTCATATGCTTATAATTAAACACTTTTTTCTTGTGTCAGGGCTCCCACCCAGGTTTCTACTCTCTGGAAGCTTCCGCTCGCCAGTTTGAGCTGCTTGTTCGGGTACACTTCCCTTCATATTTGCTTTTACCGTTACTACTTCTTTTGAAAGTAATCTCTGTGCCGGATGTGGGACTCGAACTCATTATCCCAAAAATCAAGAGTCACGTGCTCTACCGACTAAGCTAACTGAGTCCGAGTGTCCCTACATTTATTTCTTGAATTTTTTTTCAGTTTTGCTTATCATCTACTGACTTCCTCTGATGAAAAATGAAGAGGAGTCCTCGTCCACGGCTCTCCCATCCTCCCCCAGTGTTTAGGTCTTACTTATCTTTAAAAAACAAGTTTATTGAGATGTTATTCACACACCAGCAATTTGCTGAAAGTGTTCACATCTGTGGCTCTTAGTACGTTCACAGAGTTGTGTATCCATCACCAGGATTGACTTTAGGACGTTTTTCTTGCTCCCCAAAGAAGACTTGCCTTCCTTAGCTGCCAGCTCTCATCGCCGAGCCCACTCCCTGCCCCACACCACCCCCCGACACACACACCACTGACCTATTTTGTCTCTGCAATGCTGCCTGCTCCGGACACGTCATTTAAGGGGAATCGTATAATATGTGGTCTTCCGTGCAAGGCTCCTTCCACTCAGCATCACATCTTCGAGGTTCCTCTGTGCTCTATAACTTGGCTCCATACTTCATTTTTATTTTTTTTATTTATTTTATTTTTTTTAAATTTGTTTATTTGTCGGAGAGAGAGGGAGAGAGAGAGAGAGCAAGCACAGGCAGACAGAGCAGCAGGCAGAGGTAGAGGCAGGCTCCCTGCCAAGCAAGGAGCCCGATGCGGGACTCGATCCCAGCACGCCGGGATCATGACCTGAGCCGAAGGCAGCCGCCTAACCAACCGAGCCACCCAGGCATCCCCATACTTCATTTTCAAATTGCTGACTAATAGGGGTGCCTGGGTGGCTCTGTCCTTTGAGCGTCTGCTTTTGGTTTCAACTCAGATCATGATCTCAGGGTCCTGAGATCGAGTCCTGCATCGGGCTCTGCGTTCAGCGTTGAGTCTGCTTACGACTCTCTCTGCCTTCCCTCCCCCGTCTCTCATTCTCTCAAATAACCTTTTTTTAAAATCTTAAACATTTAAAGAAATAAAAATAAATTGCTGAATAATAAAAATTTCATGGTGTGGCTAGAACACGTCTTCTATGCCCACTCATCAGCTGATGGGTGTTTGAGCTGTTTCTCCTTTCTTGACTATTAGGAATAATGCTGCTGGGAACATTTGTGTACGCGTCTTTGTGCGGACATTTCTCTTGGATCTATACCTGGAGGTGGAATTACGAGGTCATGGGGTAAATTCAGTGTCATCACGTTTGAGACACTGTTAGGCAGCGTGGCTTCCTCTCCATCAATATGTGTGTTTTCACAGTTACTGTGTGCGTGGTGGTGGTCTCATTAAACCCTGCGGCATACTGGAATACTATTTTCTTTGGGTGAGACTTTGATGTTCCTCTCGTTAAAACAAATGCCTCGTTTCAATTGAATTTGCTTACTTTTCTACATTCCTAGCCCAAAACCGTCCCCCACCTCGTTTTTGGAAGGGTTAAGGTCTTGCCATTGTGTTCCTTCCTGTCAGGTCATTTCCAAGTTTCTCCTTGATTTTATTTTTTAAACTTCGCCTCTCGCCCACTCTGCCCTTGTGCTCTGATCTAACCAGACTTCATGTCCTCACCATGAGGATGCGACTTAACCACCTAATCTATTATTTAAACAATCTTTTTCTCTCTAATTTTCCTTCTTTATTTGTTCCACTTTCTGAGAGATTTTTATCAACTTATATCCTAGCCCATATGTTGAATTTTTCATTTCTGCTGTCATGATTATTCTAAGATTTATTTTTTCTGCAAATAACTCCTCTTTTAAGAGTCTGAATTTCTTCCTCCATGGACGAATTTCTTCCTCCATGGAAGCGTCTCTCAAGCTTCGGAAGATGCTAATGCACACTAATTAGAGCTGTGCTGCATGTTCTCCTGCTCCCTCCTGTGACCTTATTCCCAAAGACCACTTCTCCTGTTTGTGGAAAGTTGCTTTTCTCTGGTGTCTGGTGATGCTCGCCTGTTGCATTTAAGAGCCAAAGGGTAGAAAGCCAGCCAAACTCTGTGCGTGCAAGGTGATGGCCGCCGGGTGGGTGGTCTGCTTGGGCCTATTCCTTCGGAACCCCCAGAGTGTGATGGGGGGCAGGTTGACCCTTGATGAATCCTGCAAACTTGTGCCCAGGTTTCAGCTTGGTCAACCACCTATGGGGACAATAGGTACATGGGCCCCCCTGGCAACCCCAAGCCCAGCCCCCAGCCCATGGCCCCGTGTCTGCCCTTCTGGGGACTTGCAATGACAGTGTCAGCATGCTGCTGGTCCCCCTACAACCAGGATAATCCATTGTTACTCCAGGCCACTCTGCCAGTTACCGATCGGCTCTCTCCGGAACTGTCTGTTCCCGGTGTTCCCTGTTGCTCTCCGCCTTCATGCCCAATCTGGAGGGGGGTTTGGGGTTAAAGCATGAGCGCTCCGTCTGCTTTGTGCACCCTTCGAGTGCCTGTAATTGGCACGCTTCTGGGTCACAAGACAGAAAGGAACCCCCTACCCTTTGAGGCACACCTGCTGCCACCCACAGTGGGTGTCTGCTGACAGACAAAGGTTGTATTTGAGCCGCTCAAACCCCATCTCACAGAGATGTATCGGTTGCTCATTATAAGGGGAATTACGGGTCACCCTTCAGGCAATAAAAACCATTCTTATCATTTTTCTCTTATATTAGCGAATTCATGAACTGGTAAAATTGAAGTTAGAGGAATTAGGGCAGTCACTCCCTCCCATTCAGTTGAAACCCCTCCCCTACACTTGACCCCCCAAAAACTTAACTACCAGCATCTTACTGTTGACCCCTAAGTCTTACTGATAGCAGTCGATGAACACATTGTTTTGCATGTTATATATATTAGACACTGTATTCTTAAAATAAAGTAAGCTGGAGGAAGGGCACCTGGGGGGCTCAGTCGGTTGAGTGTCTGCCTTTAGCTCAGGTCATGATCCTGGAGTTCCAGGATCGAGTCCCACATCGGGTTCCCTGCTCAGCGGGGAGTCTCTTTATCCCTCTGACCCCCTCTCCCCCCCATGCTCGCTCTCTCTCATTCTCTCTCTCAAATAAATAATATGTTTAAAAAGAAAAGCACGTATTTATCCAAAAAACCCACATCTGCGCAGACCCACGCACACAGTTGAACCTGGGTTGTTCAAGGGTCAGCTGTGTATGAGGCTTGAGTTGTGTGTATCTATAATTGTGGCCGCATTATGTAATCATGTTGCAGCCAATTCTTTTAATAAATTTGTGATGGGGGCACCTGGCTGGCTCAGTAGGTGGAGCTTACAACTCTGATCTTGGGGTCATGAGTTCAAGCCCCAAGTTGGGCATAGAGCTTACTTAAAAAAAAAAAAAAAAAACAACCTTATGATAAAGGTTACATATTAATATTTTCATTATCAAACAGTTGAACCAATGAACTCTTTGTTTATTGTGTTGCCATGATTCAAGGAAGCTAGTGATAAAGTTCAGAGTCACAAAATAAATTCATTTCCACTGGTCTGTCCCCTCTGAAAAATCTTCCATTTTGAAGGTAGAAAAAGAAGGAGCCCAAGGGAAAGAGCGTACAAATATCATTAAGTTCTTTCAGTCAAAAACCTTACTTTTTGGATGGAGTTATTTGTGTTCTCGAAGTCTGGCGATTGGATTACATTTACCTCATTTTGAAAAACTTTGGGTCAGCATGGGGACGCATTTTGTGTGTGTGTGTTTTAAAGATTTTATTCATTTGTTTATTTGAGGGAGTGAATGGGGTAGGGAGTGGTGGAGGGAGAGGGACGAGCACATTCCGTGCTGAGCACAGAGCGTGACCCTGAGCCCAAATCCAGAGTGGGATGCTTCACTGACCGAGCCACCCAGGTGCCCCTCAACTTTGTGCTTATTTTATTCAAAGTATGCCAACTGCAAATTCAGTTACTGAGCCAGGGTCCGTGCTGGGATACGCTCCAGTTCCCTGTCTCTGTCTGTCTGTCTATGTATCTATCTATTGATCGATTGCTCCATCTATCTCCCTATCATCTGTCTATCCAGTCAGACCTGCGGTCAGCCTCCTCTTGCCTCACAAGCTGAGCTAAACATCTCTTGGGTGTACAGGGCAGCACTGCGCTCCTGGCAGGCAGCCAAAGATGTCTTGAGAATTGTTGCTACCTGGACGGACAACCTTCTCCGTTTATGTAGCCGAGCATCCATTCATGAAAACCCCCTTGTCTGTCGCGCTCCTTCACAGGGCATCTCCAAACAGTGTGATGGAGAAGAAATTTTCCTAGGTCAGTTCGTCTATGACAAAACGGGAAGCACCGTTCAAACATTCGAGCTCCAGGTACCGAGCACCCGGAAAACGTGGCGTGTGAGGAACTCCATCCCCGGGCGGGGGTCTGTGGGTGTTGCTGATGCCATGTTGTGTGAGGATAATTTTGACAAAAGTGTGAGCTACGGAAGGCTTGGTGCAACTTCCATTTTTAACTCCAAGAGCTACATGGATTTCAATGCCCCTAAAAAACAAATACCAGAACAGGTTCTAAGCCAGATTCTTTCTCATTTTCGCTCTATACATATATATATATGAATGAATATAGTAAACTATAGTAAATATATTTACTATTTTTTAAATATAGTAAACTGTATTATAAGTATAATATAAATAAAATAAACTATATTAAAACTATAGCAAAATAAATATATTTTTTACTATATTCATCTTCTCGGTCCTTCCCTTACCTGTTGGGTTCCCTTGATACTATTAGGTTTGGGGGTCACTGGGTTGTCTCCTATGGAGATGGCTGCAGGCAGACAGGAACTGGGAACAGAAAGTAAAGACCAGACAATGTGACTCAAACCTCTCTTCCTGACACTGAGGAGTGTTAAGAAGAGAAAATGGGAAAAAGTACCAACTGGTCACATAAAAACCCCTGAAAGCCATTAAGGTAGATGAAATAAATATATTTTCGTTATTTGTCATTAGACCCAGGAAGACTTAGAAGGCGTTGCCTAGCATGTAAAAAGAAGTATGTTGTAGATGATACTTCCTGGCTAATGCCGAGATCATCTGAGCTGGAAATGACATGTGTGTTAGAAATGAATGAACCTGTGAAGTTTCTCACCTGTGATCGTTTATCCATGTCTCTCTCGGGCTCCCACCTGGGGACACAGTCCTTCTCATGAGCCCTGTGCTTGCCAGGACTTGTTTTCCCATCCCTGAGACCGGGCGTCTAATAAAATACCGGTTAGGAAGGAAAGACAGAGTTCTGATTTCCCATTATATCAGAGTCCTTTGGGATGCTTGGAGATGGATTTCTGTATAAGGCATTCATTTGTATCTTTTCTTTATTTTCAGCGTGATGTTTCTGAATCCTTATTATGTGTGAAACTGAAAATCCTCAGCAACTGGGGACACCTGAAGTACACGTGTTTATATAGATTCAGGGTCCACGGAACTCCAGGAGAGTAACGCTAGAGACGGACCCTTGCACACGGCCGTGACCACAGGTCCAGAATATGGGACTACGCTCATTTCTTTAGATCACTGCACCCAGAGGAATCCAGATGCGGGAGTGAGAGGGAAATCTCCAAATGTCCAAGTGTCCCTGCCAATCAAAAGTGAATGACTTTTCCTAGTAAAAAATAAGAAAAATAGGTGCAGTGGTCTGGTGGTGGTTGAGCTCTTGAGGATGAATCTGTGGAAGGCTGAAATGTACGTATTTGGAAGAAGCGGCTTTTATTCTAGTCTCTCCTACTAGTATCTGCCTTCATTACTCACGAAGCCCTAACCACACCAGGCTCGGATGCCCCCCGCCCCCGTTACCGCAATGACGTATACGTATATATGACAGTGATGTGATTGCTTTCACCAGCCAATGTGAGCAGGTAAGCCAAAGAAATTCGATGTAAAAATTAGAGGGGACGTCATCCCGCCGGCCCCTGACTACCTGCAGATGGCTTGGTGAATTCCTTGAACTGCAGGAAAGTCAATGAAGAGATACGGACAAGGAGAAACTGCAGGCATTTAGCGGGTACAAAATTGTTACATAGAAATCGACTTCATTCATAAATACGAACAACGGCCAGTGGGGGGATGCAATTCACAAAAGCTACCACCACCACGATTGAAGAAAAAAGAAGGGGCGCCTGGGTGGTTCTGTCTGTTAAGCATCTGACTCTTGATTTCCGCTCAGGTCATGATGTCAGGGTCAGGGGATGGAGCCCCAATCAGGCTCCGTGCTCCCTGGGGGTCGTCTGGAGAGTCTCCGTTTCTCCCTCTGCCCCTTGAGCACCCTCAAATAAAGAAATAAATCTTTAAACAAAATAAAATAAAACAGTTAAGCCACCCGTACATCCCCCTTTGCCTTGGGGGGATACGTGCGTGCCTAAATCCGTGGATAGTAGAGAATCCCGTATATACCACGTTTTCCCCTATACACATACACATAAAGTGTAATTTATAAATTAGGACAGGAAGAGATTAACAGTAAAAATAACAATAAAACAGTAATAATAATAGTAATAATATACGGTGATAAAAGCTACATGTGTGTGGTCTGTCTGTCTTTCTCTCATCCCTCCTTACTGTCCTGCACTCATCCTTCCTGGGATGATTGAGGAGGAGGAAGCCAGGCGAGGGGATGAAGGGGTGAGTGATGCAGGCTTGTGACCTAGGGTTGGATTGTACTGAACTTGTGAAAGTAGATCATAAGGGGGGTCACCTGCTTCGCGACCACAGTTGACCATGAGGACCTGGAATCGTGGGTCAGGGGAGCCCGCCATGAAGAACCCCACAAACACTGGTGGATCATTAAACTAAAACTCCAGGAACTGGGAAGACCTGCTTGCTCTGTGGATATGGAAACTCCACTATCAAGACGTCAGTTCTCTGTAAGCTAATCTACACAGTCAGTTTGATCCCACTTAAAAACCTGAAAAAGATGTCAATTAAAAGCCTGAAAAAAACTTTATGGTACTTGTGAGAGGTTTATTTGGGATGATTGTTAAAAACGATGTTTTGGTGCCTGTGGGGATTCCTACCACTTAGATTTATGTATTTATATTTATGGATTTGTGATTTACAGATGAAATGATATATTTAGGGTATGTTCCAAAATTACATATGAGGAGGACATGCATCGAGGGATGGATGAAAAACATTGGCCATGAAATGATCATTGAAGTCGGGTGCTTGTCCACGAGCATTCACTTACACTATTTTGCCTACAATAAGTATCTGCATTTGATATTTCCAATTTCAGTGAAGTTTTAAAGACATTAAAACACATAGAGGACGCCTGGGTGGCTCAGTGGGTTAAGCCTCTGCCTTCGGCTCAGGTCATGATCTCAGGGTCCTGGGGTCAGGGCCTCACATCTGGCTCTCTGCTCCGTGGGGAGTCTGCTTCTCCCTCTGCCTCTGCCTGCCGCTCCCCTGCTTGTGCTCCCCCCCTCTCTCTCACAAATAAATAAAATCTTTAAAAAAATGATTAAAACACATATGTGTCCAAGAAAGTAAAAGAGTTGTGTTTTGAACAAGTTCGTATGAAAACAGAAACTTGGTAGGAAGCCAGGAAACCTTCCAAAGGAAGAGAATTGACAGAAATAATGCTATGATACTGTGATTTATAATATGAAGGATATATCTGGCCTTTGTCCCCTTTCTGGCTAAAGCTCCTAAAACCCTAGTAATTTACTAAGTGACAGGAGCAGAAGGGTGCCTCTTGTTATGCTAATGAGAGGATTTGGGGACCACTCCAGGGATTGGAGGTTTGGAACGTTCAGCCCCCACCCTTGACCTTCAGGGAAAGGGGCTGGAGATTGAGTTCATTCACCTGCGGGCAATGATTATTACATCAGTCACGCTTACATAATGAAGCTTGTGTAAAAACCCAAAAAGATGGGGTTCAAAGAGCAGCCAAGTTGGTGAATGCAGAGACTTGGAGGTTAAGTGGTGCCCTGGGGAGGCGTGGAAGCTCCATACCCTTTCCCCAGACCTCACCCCGTGGGGCTCTTCCTTCTGGCTGTTTCTGAGTTATCTTTTATTATTTTTAAGAAGATTTATTTAAGAGAGAGAGTGTGCACGCGCATTAGCAGGGCACGGGCAGAGGGAGGGGGAGAGGAGGTCTAAAACTGAGCGTGGAGCCCAACCCGGGGCTTGATCTCAGGACCCTGAGATCCCAACCTGAGCTGAAATCTAGAGGCGGACACCCTGTGGAGGGAGAATGAGCAACAGAAATGGAAGGAGGAAATTTGAACGAGAAGGAAATGCAGAAATACAAAGTGGGGCAGTTCCTGGCAAGTGAGAGACCCGGGCGAGGGGTCCCCAGGTTGACCTGTCTCCACATGGCCCCAGGCACCCAAGGGAAGTCCCTGGCCCTTCTGAAAGCCAGGATGCTCTCAGGAGGAAGTAGAGAAGGCAGCCACCACGGCGCTGGCCCACGCGTTTCTGAGAGCGGGGACGCAGACGAGGCGTGGTGGCAGGGTGCCTTCCATTCTGTCACAGGAGAAGAAGGCTGCAGCACGTGATTCAGACCTTCAGTCCTTTTGGAGCCTCCCCTGAGCACAGGGGCCACTTAGCAAGCCTCAGGGCCATGGGAAGCTTCAGTCTGCTCCAGGGGACAAAGCCCAATGGATGCACGCTTCCCACCAGCCAATGGGTGCCCCACCCGACACACGACACAAGGTGCTTCTGTGGAGAAGGTGGCTCTTCGGCGAAACCACGAAGCCACACAGGACCTGCCGCATGGGGACTTGGGGCGAGGGGGACAGCATGTGGGGTAGTTTAGTCATGTTGCTCTAAGGAGACACATGTGTGTGGTGTTTTGTTTTGTTTTTAAGATTATTTATTTATTGGGGCACCTGGGTGGCTCAGTGAGTTAAAGCCTCTGCCTTCAGCTCAGGTCATGATCCCAGGCTCCTGGGATCGAGCCCCACATTGTGCTCCCTGCTCAGCGGGGAGCCTGCTTCCTCCTCTCCCTCTGCCTGCCTCTCTGCCTAGCTGTGATCTCTGTCTGTCAAAATAAATAAAATCTTAAAAAAAAAGATTATTTATTTATTTGACAGAGAGATCACAAGTAGGCAGAGCGGCAGACAGAGAGAGAGAGGGGGAAGCAGGCTCTCCGATGAGCAGAGAGCCCCATGCGGGGCTCGATCCCAGGACCCTGGCATCATGACCTAAGCCGAAGGCTGAGGCTTTAACCCATTGAGCCACCCAGGAGCCCCGTGTGTGGTGTTTTGTTTCAAAAGAAGTCGAAGAGCTTTGCAAAAGTGACATGTGATGAGGCTGGACCAGAGAGTACAGATTTTCGGCTCTAACTGAGGAGTGATGCTTTTGTGGCCACCAGGGATCAGATGTGAGTGTAGACGTGTCCATCCGGCTGCCGCTGGAGAACGGAGGAGTCAGCCCAACAGTGGACACACGGAAGCCAGACAGGGAGTTGTGGCGATTGTCTGGTGGGGACAGTGTGATGGAGGGAGGTGGTGGGATGGAGGGGGAACCAGGGGAACTGAGGCCACGGAGGAAAGTCTAAGTTGGCCCCTCAGGCCCTGGGGGGCGGGTCCCCAAGTGGCCACTCCTGTCAGGAGTGAATGATACAATCGCTTCCCAGCGACCAGCGTGGAAGTTGGTTCACAAGGGCATCGTAGGGCAGGTGAGCCAACCGTTAGCTCAGGCACGCACCCGCACTGGGTGGGACTGATGCCCGCCTCCACGGCATCCCTTGGTGCCCCGAGACCCTCCTCAGGTTGGGGAATTGAGGATAGAACTCTAGTCCAGCCGGTGAGCATGACTGTCTGGGGCGGCATGAGTGTGGAGTGCAGGCTTGAAATCGGGAGATGCAGGGTCCTGATCAGTTTCAAAGCTAACACCGGCTGGGACCTTGGGCAGCATTCTAGGACAGGCGGTTTGGGCTGTCAGAGAAATGCCCTGTGGCAAGCCCAGTACGAGTGAAGGGAGCTCTTCTGAGTTACCTGGAGATCTTGGAGCACGAGGACAGGAAACGCATACGCCCCCCTCTCTCTTTCAAGCCTCACGCTTGGCCATGGCTGGGTCGGGGGCTGTTCTAGGGGCACAGAGTCCTCCCTCTGCATCCCATATGCATGCCCCTTGGTTGTTCCACTTGGCCGCTCCTCCTAACCAGAGGGGCGGTCTGTTCCTTGGCCTCCTTGTCTCTAGGCTGGCCCGGGACTTGCCCTGACTGATGGAAGTTGACAGATGCGATGTTGTAGGAATTCTGGAGACCCTGCTGCTTCTGCCAGCTCCTTGGACCACCGTCCAGAATCACCCTGCCAAGAGGATGGGGGACCACAGAGAGCAGAAGGAGGTGCCCCGGGCCACACCTGGCACCAAGCGCCAGGTGTGTGGGGGAGACCCCCTAGACCAGCCCCCAGCTGAATGCAGCCTCATAGGGACGTGCAGGTACAAGTGGAAGAGGCCAGACTCGTGAAGACACCACAGACCCTTGTTGTCGAAGCCACCAGTTTGGGGAGCATTCCTTACACATCCGTCGGTGACCAAGACACTGCCCATTTCCTGCCTGTTCTCATTTCTGGGGATCCCGATCCCCGTTCCTGTAGGAAGACTTCAGGATGGCCGAGCCCCCTATGTTCGTTGGTGCTGGCAACGTAATAAGAGGCCGGATATACACATAGACGATGGCTAGAGCACACACGCGGGGAAGAACTCTGACCCACGATCTTCCTGGGGAACCAGCCAGGAAGCCAACCCGCCTACCCACCTACCCACCTTTCAACTGGGGGAATTAGCAACTGGCTTCTGGGGTTTGTTGTCAAAGTGATACATAAGTGATGAGTCTATAACTCAGCCTGCTGATCTTGTTTCAATAGTACCCATGCCTGAAAGACAGGAGAGAGACGACAAATGCTGGTCTCCCTTGTCCTGGGAGGTGGGGGTCCCCTTCTTCAGAACGTCAACCCTGGGGCGCCTGGGGGGCTCAGTCGGTGAAGCACCTGCCTTCAGCTCAGGTCATGATCTCAGGGTCCTGGGATCGAGTCTCGCATCAGGCTCCTTGTTCAGCGGAGTCTGCTTCTCCCTCTCTCTCTGCCTGCCTCTCTGCCTACTTGTGATCTCTCTCTCTCTCTGTCAAATATATAAATAAAATTAAATTAAAAAAAAAAAAGAACCCGACCCTGAGCACTGTGCCTGACAGTTGTCACGGGCTCCATGAACATTAATTCTAAAAATGTTTATGAAATTTATGGAAGTATTTTTCCTTCAGCATCTAAAAGATGAGAAGTCTCTGAAAAGCTGGTTAAGCAAAAACCATGCCTTAAACAGGGACAATTCTCAAAAGACGTGCCCTCATGCCGCCTCTGCAGTACGCTTTCCTTCATTTTATGTGTTTTCATGTAAAAGAAAAAAGAAAGATAAATACTGCCTGTCAAATCCGATGCAGAAGCTCTGAGCCATGCTGGTCTCTTTCCCCTGGGGTAAGATTTCTGCCACTAAGTGGTAGCACTGGGATTGCAGTCAGTCCTCCCCCCAGGGGCTGGAGAAGATAAAGGAGCACCTGACCCACCCTGGGCAACAGCCAGCAAACACTTTCATCCGCTACTCTCTGGTTGTATTTCCATTGGAGATTAAATTAGGGCATTTCCTCACACAGGACACAGACATAATGAACAACACCAACACTGATCCCTACATCATCCCATGTCTCATTTCCTAACCCTGAGGTGTGGCTGTTTTTACATCGGAAGGCTGTTTACCAGCCAGACTGACAGCAACATGAATGTACATGCTGTTAGAAAACTCGGGGCTCGAGTGGGTGGCTCAGTCATTTAGTGTCTGCCTTTGGCTCGGGTCGTGATTCCAGAGTCCTGGGATTTAGCCCCGCATCGGGCTCCCTGCTCAGCGGGGAGCCTGCTTCTCCCTCTCCCACTCCCCCTGCTTGTGTTCCCTCTCTTGCTGTGTCTCTCTCTGGCAAATAAATAAATAAAATCTCTTTAAAAAGAAAAGAAAAGAAAAGAAAAGTCAGTAGCACACACAGGTTTCTAGAGCTCTCTGGTGATCTTGTTCCTTACTGCATGATCATTTGGGAAAAGAATGTAGGGAAGTAGTGGCAGTATATTTAATTATCAGAACTGAAATTATTAGGTTGCTAAACCTATTTAATTTAGTTTAAGGAAACTGCAAGACTTCATACATAAGATCCCTTTTCTCTTTCAGGAAAAGATCATTATAGCTTCATTTTATAACTGTTGGGTCAAAATTCCCTATATTATTTGGGCCTTTGTCTACACAGAATGCATTATGATGGAAATCTTCTTAGTGAGTTAAAAAAATTATTTTTTATGGTATAAAATTAAGTCATGTAAAGTGAAGATCAGGGGTATCTGGGTGGCTTAGTCAGTGGAGCAGGTAACTCTTGATCTTGGGAGTCGTGAGTTTGAGCCTCACATTGGGAGTAGAGATTGCTTAAAAATAAAACCTTTAAAATAATAAAAATGAAGGTTAATATTCTGTGAAACATTGTTTACAAAGTTTATTCAGAGACATTCTTTATACTTATGTGATCTCCACAGCAACCACCTCATGTAATAACTTATTTATTTTAAAATTAATTTATGCTGGGGTGCCTGGGTGGCTCAGCTAGTTGGGTGACTGCCTTCAGCTCGGGTCAGATTGTGGAGTCCCGGAATCCAGTCCCACATCAGGCTTGGTGGGGAGTCTGCTTCTCCCTCTGACCCTCCCCCCTTTCGTGCTCTCTCTGTCTTGCAAATAAATAAAATCTTTAAAAAAATTAATTTATGTCATAATAAAGAAAGCATGTTTTGTTCACAAAAAAATGAAAGGTGACATTAAATCACATTTGGTTTGGTAAACACTTCTATATTACAATATAGACTGCAATTAAGTTTCACATTATAGTCTTAGAATAGAATTGTTTGTAATTTTTGTGTTTTACACATTTCGAATACTTTGTATTCGTTTTCACATCTTGATTCTAAGTCAAGTTAAAAGCAAGTTTGTGGGTCCTTATTTGCGAAGCACATTAAAATGAACACTTTTTATTTTACAATTTTTTTAAGTAGGCTCCATGCCTGTTAGGTCCATTGTTAAACGAAACGAGACTGAGACAAAGTGAAAGTTATTTAAAGCTTTATTTATGCTAAGCATTAGAAGTCAGACTGACCGGTCAGGGCCACCTCCGAAGAGGGCGACCCCTCCCCATCTTATAGACCACCTTTTATAGAGCAAGAGTTTGGCCATAGATAGGTGGCCAATGAGATTGTAGTCATGTTAGGTCACACGCAGGTGGCCAATTGAATTACAATTTACCCTATGGTAGCTGTTTAACCTATTACTCTGGTCAGAATTGGTGCTCAAGGTTGGCACCCAAATGGCGGGGTTTACATTCTTTGGCGGCTAGGGAAAAAGTATGTGTGTTTCTTACTGATTGGATGTCTCTACCTGGACCGACTCGTCCTTGTATTCTGGGCACTGTTATTAGGAACTGGCCGACCATATTTTGCTGGTTTCCCAGACTTGCTTCTAAGTAAGTTTTTCTGGGTGGGGGGGGGCAGGGTCAGTTTAAGTTTTACTGCACAAACAACAAAATGGCTTTAACCAAGATGGAGTCGCTCTGGCTAAACAGGTCCTTACAATGCCCAACGTGGGGCTGGCACTGACGACCCTCCATCAAGAGCCCACCGGTGGAGCCAGCCCGGTGCCCCCGAATCACGCATTCCTAGCATGGGTGACCTTGTCTTTGAGAAACCACGTTGGATTCAGCGGATGCTCCATTTCCTGTTTTGTTCTTTGAAATTTTGTGACGTCGTGTACGTCACTGACGCCGTCAGAATTTCATTGGGAACCCAGCAATTGTGCTACTGGGCATTCACCCCTAAGATACAGATGTGGTGAAAAGAAGGGCTATCTGTACCCCAATGTTTATAGCAGCAATGGCCACAGTCACCAAACTGTGGAAAGAACCAAGATGCCCTTCAATGGACGAATGGATAAGGAAGATGTGGTCCATATACACTATGGAGTATTCTGCCTCCATCAGAAAGGATGAATACCCAACTTCTTTATCAACATGGACGGGACTGGAAGAGATTATGCTGAGTGAAATAAGTCAAGCAGAGAGAGTCAATTATCATATGGTTTCACTTATTTGCGGGCATAACAAATAACACGGAGGACATGGGGTAATGGAGAGGAGGAGTTGAGGGAAATTGGAGAGGGAGATGAACCATGAGAGACTATGGACTCTGAAAAACAACCTGAGGGTTTTGAAGGGGCGGGGGGTGGGAAGTTGGTGGAGGCAAGTGGTGGGTATTATGGAGGGCACGCATTGCATGGAGCACTGGGTGTGGTGCTGGGATCGAGCCTGAGATGGAGCCCCACATCGGTCTCTCTGGTCAGCAAAGAGCCTACTTCCCCCTCCCTCTCTCTGCCTGCCTCTCTGCCTACTTGTGATCTCTGTCTGTCAAATAAATAAATAAAATCTAAAAAAAAAAAAAAAGAAATAAAAAAAAGAAATTAAAAAAAAAGAAATAAACTCACATATATATGATAAAAAAAACCAAAACAAATAAAAAGTTTATTCCTATGTAGTTTATTGGTTTCTGGTGCAATTGTAAATGGGATTGTGTTTTTAATTTCTCTTTTTGCTACTTCATTATTAGTGTATAGAAATGCAATGGATTTCTGTATATTGATTTTATATTGTATATTGATTTTATATATTTTATATTGATTTTCCTGAATTCATTTATTAGTTCTAGTAGTTTTTTGTCAGAGTCTTTGGGTTTTCTATAAATAGTATCATGTCATCTACAAATAGTGAAAGTTATACTTCTTTCTTACCCATACAGATGCCTCTTATTTTTTTTGCCTGTCTGATTGCTGTGGCTAGGACTTCCAGTACTATGTGTAATAAAATTGATGAGAGTGGGGAAAAAAAAAAAAGAATTTCACTGGGACCCGGCGGAATCCGAGTGGAGACGGGCTCGCCGAGTCACCCCTTAGGTCTCCAGGACGAGAGGTGAGGCAGGGGGCGGGGGCGGGGAGGCGCAGGGGTGCGGTCCTCGGCTCCGGAGAGACTGCGGGACACAAAGGCGCAGGGCCGCCCGCGGGGATACCTGCAGGCCTGGGCGGGGGTGGGGGGTGGGGGTGGGGCGCGTCCCCCGCCCAGACCCGCGGCTGCCCGCCCGGCGGCCTCCGGGCCCCTCACCCCCGCCCCGCTCGCTCCGCGGACGCTCGCGCGCAGCGGCCCCGCCCGGCCTCCTCCTCCTCCTGCGCCGCCCGCGGTCCCCGCGACCAGCCCGCTTCCGTCGGGCGGAGCCGGCTTCCCCTCGGACGCCGACGGCCCCAGCTCCAGGGTCGGACCCGAGCCCCCGGGCGGCCGTCCGAGCGGGCGGGTCCGGAGCGCCCGCGGCCCGAGGGGTGCGCGCGGCGGCCGCGTCGCCCGGTCCCTGGGAGCAGCTGCGGGTCCTGCGGGCGAGTCCCGGCGGCCGAGGGCGGCGGCCCCGAGCTCTCCCCGACCGAACGCGCGGAGGCAGCGCCCGCTCCCGGGGGCCGCGCCCGCACGTCACCACGAGCAGAGGCCGCCACCGGGCGCGACCGACGCCAGCGCGCCCGGGGCGGGCCAGAGACCCCACGGCCCCCCAGAGGCGACGAGAACGGGACCCGCGTACGCTCCCTCCCGCGCGCTCGCGGCCCCGGACCCGAGCCCTCGGGACGCGACCTGGAGCCCGACCGCACCCGAGGACGTGGCCCCGGACCTCGCCTTCCCCGGGGTGCGACCCCGACTGTGACCCAGACCCGCCTCCCCGGGATCCGCCTCGAGGGTCACCCGGGAAGCCCTCTCCCAGACACCTGGCCCCAGGCCCCGCCTCCCAGGGGGCGTAATCGTGGGGGCCCCGCCTCTCCGGGGGCGTGGCCGTGGGGGCCCCGCCTCCCCCGGGGCGGGCCGGGCGGCGGAACCAATGCGCACGCGGCGGCGTTTCCGGCGGGAAGTTGAGGAGGGGACTCGAGTCGCCGTCACGGACGCCCCGCGCGGGCCCGCGTCCCGCCATGAAGTTTCGGGCCAAGATCGTGGACACGGCCTGTCTGAACCACTTCACGCGTGAGCGGGGGCCGCGCCCGCCGCGGGGGGCGGAGAGGGGCGGGCGGACCGGAAGCAGCAGCGCGCGCGGCGGGGACCCCGTGGGGGCGTGTGCGGGCGCCCGCGGGACGAGGATGGAGGATGGGGGCGCGGGGGGGTCGGGGGGCGCGGGAGGGTCCGCGGGAGGGTCAGGGGGCGGGGCATGGGGGCTCCGGAAATGGGGCCCGGGAGGGTCGGGGGCGCCGGGCTGGGGATGGGGCTGTGGGGCCAGCGGGGCGTTGCTGCGGCTCAGGACGGGGCTTCCCCGGGGTGGGCACTGGCAGTCAGGAGGGCAGGTGCCAAGGTGCCCAGGCTGATTTCCCCGACTTGATTGGGACCAGGTGGCTTCTTCCAGCGCCGACCTGCCTTGGAAGTGGGGCCCCAGCGGCCCCTGTGTCCTGTGGTGCCGAGCCTTGCACTGGCCTCGCGGCTGCAGCCCCCTGTAGGCCTCGGTGCAGGATGAGTGGGGGACCCCTCAGCTAGGGGCCAGGTAACCCCCCAGCCGGCTGTCCTCATCCTGCCACACCGGGCGCGGCCTCAGGGTGTCAGAGTGCTTTCCCCCCAGGACGGGACAGAAGGTTCTCTTCCCAGCAGGCAGTGTCCTCGGCCTGCAGCGTGGTCCCAGCTAGGGTATGCCCCGGACCCTCCGTGTGCTTCCCGCTGATTCCCGGCCTTTCTCCGCCGCAGGGGTCAGCGCCATGATAGCCAAGCTTGCCAAGACTTGCACACTCCGCATCAGCCCGCAGAAGCTGAACTTCATCCTCTCAGACAGAGTGGCCGGCGGGGGAGTGAGCATGTGGTGTGAGCTGGAGCAGGTGAGCCTGCGCAGCCGGGGCCGGGAACTGCACCCCGAGGCCGCCAGAGGCCGCACAGGCCCCCTTATCCTTCCCGTAGGAGAACTTCTTCAGTGAATTCCAGATGGAGGGTGTCTCTGCAGAAAACAACGCCATCTACTTAGAGCTGACCTCGGAAAATCTGTCTCGAGCATTGAAGACGGCCCAGAATGCCAGAGCCCTGAAGGTCAAGCTGACGAACAAACACTTCCCCTGCCTCACCGTGTCCATAGAGCTGGTGAGCGGGAGCGGGCGTTTTAGACACGTCCCGGGAGGTCTAGGCTTTCCAACGGTCTGGAGAAAGCCGGTTTGTTTTATTAAAAGGAAGGATGTGCGCACAGATGCTGGCTTTCTGTTAGAGTCAGGCCTTCTCGTACCTCAGTGGTGTTGTGATCACATCGCATTCGGCTAGGACCCTGCCTTTTCCCAGGCCAGAGCACTCCCGCGTCCTCTCCTGTCTGCGTACCCCCACGCGAAATCACACTTTTTGTCCAGTTCCACCGTGGAAGGGTTTTCCCCAACTCCTCTGTGACACTTTCGGGTGACCTCTGATTCTCCCAGAATGCACACATTTTTAATACTGCTTCCAGAAGCCTCCATTGCCCGGCTCTCCTCGAGACACACACCCTATGGGCTCTCCTGGCTCACAGGATGGCGTTCATATGTCTTACCATGATGGCCAGAGCCCTGCATGCCTGGCCCCACCTGTCTTGGAGCCAGATCACCAACTGCCACCATCCAAATGGTTCCCAGAGTGTCCTCTTCTTGCCCAGCTCCCAGACTTTGGGGACCCTGGAGGTCCTGCTTGGAATGTCTCCCCTTCTGGCTCCCTGAAACCCACACCCCAGTGCTGCGCCTCCCCAGCCCCTCACGCTGATGCCTTTCCCCACTTTTTAAAAAGATTATTTATTGGGACGCCTGGGTGGCTGAGTTAGTTGAGCAGCTGCCTTCGGCTCAGGTCATGATCCCGGCGTCCTGGGATTGAGTCCCACATCGGGCTCCTTGCTCGTCCGGGAGCCTGCTTCTCCCTCTGCCTCCATCTGCCAGTGCTCACTCACTCTCTCTCTCTCTCTCTCTCTCTGACAAATAAATAAATTAAAAAAAAAAGATTATTTATTTAGGAGGGGAGAGAAAGAGAGAGAGCGCGCATGCGTGCACAAGCACGGGGAGCAGCAGAGGGAGAGGGAGAAGCAGGCTTCTCGCCAAGTAGGTCCATAACAGGACCCTGAGATCCTGACCTGAGCTGAAGGCAGACGCCCCTGTGTGTTGGTTTCTTGCTTATTGAACCATGTGGGCCCCTGAAGAGAGGGAACATGTCTTATTCACCACACGTCCAACTCTTTACGGCACTCGAGCAGAACAGGTGTGCCATATGTACTTGGTGAATGGGCTTTGATGAACACACAGAACATTCCAGTTAGATTTGGTATCAGCTTCTGTTTGTCCTTTGGCAACTCTGTTTGCTTTTCTAACATCGACACTGAAAATATGTTCTAATTTTTCTCTTGGCAGTTATCTGTGTCGAGCAGTAGCCGCATTGTGACACACGACATCCCTGTTAAGGTTATTCCTAGAAAATTGTGGAAGGATTTGCAAGAACCTACAGTCCCGGACTCCGACGTGAGTGACGCCCGTCATCTTCCGCTCATGACGTGTTGAGTGGTGATAATTCCCTGCTGTCAGTTATGGGCTCACAGCACACCTTATTTAGAAATTGTGTAGTAACTGAGAGGAAATGCTAGTCATTTTTAAAAGACACTGCAGGAAAAAGCTTGCAGTATTTGCCTTTTGTTGATTACGTAAAACATCTTAAAATAGCGCTGCGTGTAGTAGAAAAGCCACACTCCCCACACGGGAGAGCAAAGTGCTTGGATCATTGTGCTTAATTAACTAACCTAATGTAGCACTTGGGGGGCAGGAGTTGTGCCCAGAACACGGGTAAGAGCCAAGAGGGGGGCTCCTCCAGTCCTGCTGGCAGGAGTCCCAGAGCCCCTGAGAGTAGTGACGATCCCAAAGGGTGCCCTGCCTCTTGCTCACACGTCCTGGAAGACACGCTGCAGGGAGACTGGAGAGACCTTATTGACTCCTGCCAGGGGGCACCTGTGCCGACAGCGCCATCTGGGGCATCGTTAGGATTCGAGGGCTGGGGCTGGACTGGCTCGCGGTGCCTGTCCAGGTGGGAGGAGGCCCAGCGTGTGGCTCTGGCCCCTCAGAGGACGGGCCCTGGGGGTGCTGAGTGCCATCCCCTGGGCGCGTGCAGCGGCATCTCAACCGAAGGGCTGCATTGTGGCCCCGGGAGAGTGCCCACAGGGATGCGTTCACCCCGGTAACTGGAGGCCGGCAGGAGCGGACAAAGTTACAAAGTTGTTTTCTTTTCATATTTTGAGAGGAGCTTTATTGAGAGAACTTTACGACAGGATTTCAGAGCTGTTCATCCGACACACCTTCCAAGACCAGGTGTCGAGCCCGTCAGCACTTGTCTGTGCTCGTGTTTTCAGTACTCCCGACGTGTGTCGTTGGTTTTGTAGGTCAGCATTTATCTCCCGGTCTTGAAGACGATGAAGAGCATCGTGGAGAAAATGAGGAACCTCAGCAATCACCTTGTAAGTGACGACTTCTTCGGAGAGGAATGGTCCGCAACTTTCAGGAGCGTTCGGTTCGGGTCCTGGGCCCTGGAGGACGCCCAGCCGGGTGGAGGCGTGGATGCCTTCATGCTCATGGCTGCGGTGTCCCCGGGCCCGGGGACCTTGCCCATGCGGAAAGCCCGCCGATCCACAGCCGCCTGTGGAAGCCCCCTTCTCAGTGCTTCTCCGCTGCCTTCCCTGGGGAGTTTTCGTGTTTGCCCTCACCCCTCAAATTTATCTCCGTAGCCCATTAAGAGTGTGTTCAACAGTCAGGCCTTGTTTCCTTCTGTCTCGGAGAGCACATTCCGTATTTCATCTAACGGTATCTCTTGAATGAATCACTGGAGTGGGCTGGGAGTTGCGTGTCCTGTCCGCTTAGCCTGGGACAAGGCTGCCCCAGAACGTCGCGATCTCCAGTGGCTGCTCTCCTGTTGATCCAGTCGTCAGGCTGGGAGCTTGCTCTGGGCCCACTCCGGCACCTCGGAGACGCTCAGAGTGGCCCCGGCGGGGAAAGGCAGGGCAAATTAATCCCAGGCTCTGCTTGTTTGTTCTTGCGGTCCGGTGGAAATGACTCAGCAAAGTGGCCTAGACAGAGTCATCGGGTGTTTTTCTCTCCTCCGGAATGTGTATAGAGAGATGTCATGGCGTAGCTGCTACGGCCTGGAGTACTTGGTGGAAAGGTTCCGGAGGGGCCAGGTGCATAGGGAGCGTGGCTTGGTGACCAGAGTTCTGCATCTGAGGGTCGTAGGAAAGAGAGCAGAAAGAAGGGGGGTCACCTGGAGGTGCTCGGACACCGTCGCTGAGACCCCTGCCCTTCCCCCACCTCCTGCAGGGAGGGATGCGGCCTGTGGGGCAGTGTTGGGGGGGACCCGTGCAGGAGCAAGGGAGACCTGTGCTGACGGCCAGGAGTCCACACCAGGCTTCCTATGGCCCCCCTCCCGTTCCAGACCCCGGAGGTCTCAAGAGGCCAGCTGGGGTTCTGGTTCCAGAGGCATGGGCTGGAGTCTGGGACCCAGTCCTGCTGCATGTCCAGGTGCCTCGTGGGTGGCCGTGGTGGGAGCTCTGTCCTGCTCTGCCTCATATTTTAGCCCAGCACCTTTGCAGACCTGTACACATGAGCTTCATGGTTAATGCAGTAGTGACTGTTGTGACATGGTGGCAAAGGCAGAGTCCTTGGCCACACAGACCTGGGGCCCCTCCCAGCTGCACTGGGCAGCGTGTGTGGCCTGTGCCAGGTGTCACCAGAAGCGGGCAGGGTGATGCGCCTTCACAGGGCCTTGCTGCTCTCTGGGCGCTGGGAGGCACTTCTGTTGTGTGTCCAGCATTCTGGGTCAGTCTTCCAGAAGTAATAGGTGATGATCGCTCAGGAAACCGTGGGTAGAGCTAAGGTCTTTTTTTTTTTTTAATTTTTTTTAAAATTTATTTATTTGTCAGAGAGAGAGGGAGAGAGAGAGTGAGCACAGGCAGACAGAGTGGCAGGCATAGGCAGAGGGAGAAGCAGGCTCCCCGCCAAGCAAGGTGCCCGATGTGGGACTCGATCCCAGGACGCTGGGATCATGACCTGAGCCGAAGTCAGCCACTTAACCAACTGAGCCACCCAGGCGTCCCATGGTCTTATCCGTACCTGTAAGAGACAGTAATGTTGCAGTGGGGTCTTCTCTCTGAGGGGCCCCTTCTCTGGGAGTTACCAAGTCCCCCCTGTCAGGGAAGCCGGGTGGGTCTTGCTGCCGTCGGGGGTGGTCTGGGGCTGTGGGGCTACCTTGTCACTTGGTTTGGCAGAAGCTGTTGCCCCCCACTTTTGCTTTCCTTTCTTTTTTAAGACTAAAATACTCAATTTGCAGATTATCGAAGCAAACCTAAGTGGAGACTTGAACTTGAAAATAGAAACAGAACTAGTGTGTGTTACGACTCACTTTAAAGACCTGGGGAACCCTCCATTGGGTAAGTGTTCTGGTGCTTCCTGTTCTGTCTCTAATACATTGTTGCGGGTGTCACATCTTGCTGAGATCTCTACCTGGAACATGGGAGAGATCTCGGGTTCACACTTGGGGAGGGAACAGGCAGCTGAGGTCCGAGCGGGGAAGGCCTGCCCCACTGTTCTCCTGGGGGCCCCTGGTGACCTGTTTCTGCCCATTTCTCACCTGGAATGGTGTCACAATAGATAAGGCTTGCTTCCTCCCACTTTAGTCCCTAGTATTTATGAAATTAGATTAGCAGATGGCAGCTTTCCTTGCCTGACCAAATTTTTCATTCTTTACACGGCAACAAAGACCACGAGACCAGTTCAGTAGTGGTGAATGACAGGGTAACTGGATGGGAGAATGGGGGGACCTGAATGGTGCCCACAGAGCTTGTAGCAGGTGCTGGAGTAGGCGGCAGGTGGGGCCTGGGGAACTCCGCGGATGACACGGAAACTGGATTAGTCCCACACATGTTCTTTTTTTCCCCCCCTGAGATTTCATTTATATATTTTAGAGTGGGGGGAGGGGCAGAGGGAGAGGGAGAAGCAGACTCCCCGCTGAGTGCAGAGCCTAACAACGCAGGGCTCGAACCCAGGACCCTGAGATCATGACCGGGGCTGAAGTCAGGGGCTTAACTGACTGAGCCACCCAGGCACCCCTGCACATGTTCTTTCCCACATGAGAGGCCTGTCGCCTTTATAGTAAAAATGTGCAAGTGCAAGGTGACGTATGGAAGGCCCGTCAGCGCGGCCAGAAAAGCTTTTACTTTGTAGAGAAGCACGTCCTGCTCCCGCCAAGTGCAGTCCGCACAACCAAGGCTTTGCTAGCTGTCCTGTGAAGTGACTGCCTTCAGTGTTACTGTGTTATTTATTTTAGTAAATTACGATAAGGGTCTTGTCTCTGATGCTTGCCCAGAGTCGAAAAGACCTTTTCTTTCTTTTCATTCCCCTTTGGAAGGAGCGGTCTTGCACGAGGGGACTAATAGGGACCGTTTTCTTGGACCAGAATGGGGAAAGCGGGTCATATCTCAGGTCACTGTAAAGGAAGATTTCCTGGGAATTTGCAGTGTTTAGAGAGAAGCGCTTGGGACCTGCTCGCTCAGCTGGCGACGGCGTGTGCACCTCGGTGGCGTCTCTGGGCCGTGCCAGCAGCAGGACCGTAAATCATTGATTTCCGCTGTCATTGCACCGGCCCAGCTTCCCTGTCTATCACTAGCTTTCATGTCTTTGCAGCCTCTGAGGATGCCTCCCAGGATCGAGACCCAGAGGAGATGGCTGAAGTGCGCATAGACATCCGGAAGCTCCTGCAGTTCCTCGCTGGGCAGCAAGTGAACCCCACGCGGGCCGTGTGTAGTGAGTGCGCGGGGGTCCTCGTGCCCATCTCCGATCCCGTAACCAGAGGCCGGCTCACGGCGGTGCGCGGCCCCCAAGCGCAGACACAGCTCAGCCGCGGGGGCCCCGTGCTCTAGGGCGGGTGGGGGCTCGAGTTTTCCTGGATTCAGCCATGCTGGCTTGGCATGGGGCCGTGGCTGCCTCACCTAGCCATCACGTGGGGCTTGCTCATGTCCTGGGGAGAAGCTTCTGGAGGATGGGTGCGGATTGTCCAGTCTTGCCGTGTTGGTCTGACCTGATGAAAGGACCCTCTGACCCCATAAACTGGGCTTGGGCTGAAGGTCCTCTGCTCTTGTTCCTGCAGTCATCCCGTATCTAGGCGTCTGGCTTCCTCTCAACTCCCGATTCTTCACAGTGGTACCTTGGTCGGGGTCAGCCCTGCCTTCCTCGGCTGTGCACCTGCCTCTCAGTTATTGGCTGGACATGATGAAGTGCTCACTCGCCCTGAACTTTTCAAGGATTTTTCTGTCTCCTTGCCACTGTGATGGCACGGCAATGGAGAGGGAGCACAGCCTCTCGTGGAAGAGCTGTCAGGCTGAGCCCTGGGGGCGGAGCTGAGGACGGTCCAGGAGTGCACCTGGCATCTGGCAGATTGCCAGCACTCTAGACGAGGAATAGAGAATTCTAGGGGCCTGTGCCAAGGACAACAGCCCTCCAGAAGGAGAGACATGCAGTGAAGCAGATCACGGCAGGGCAGTTAGCACACGTGGAAGGCACTAGGTGGGGTGATGGGGCACAGGAGGTTGTGTGCAGAGGACAGAGGGCCTGGTTAGGGACGGAGACACTGGAATGGCTGGGTCCTGGGGCAGGTGCCAGTATCCCTGTGCGCTGCATCCTGAGAAACCCTGGACTGGCCTGTTGTGTGTTCCTGGGGCTGAGGACTGTGGGGTCTGTGCGGGCTTACAACGGCCTTCCATATGCTGACGAACTGGGACATGCTGCTGGCTGTGCTGCTCTGGTCCTGGCGAGCCCTGCAGGTGGCTCCAGTGTAACCCAGCTGTGCCGGGTGCAGAGGAGAAGCCCAGCGTGGGGTGGCATTGCCCTTGAGTGCGCTCTCTTGGGCCACCCTCGTGGTTCGGGGCCAGGCGGCCAGCTGAGCTGCTGGCACCCTCGGAAAGGAGACTTTGGGATCCCCAAGAGTGGCAGAGATGGACCAGGAGATTGTGACAAAAGGAAAAAGTCATTTTTCCTACCCTTTCCTTCATCCTTCAAACCAGCTTTTCTGCCTATAGTTTCTGCCTCTGGGGTGGCGTCCTCCAAGTGTCCGATCCACTGCCCCCACTACCCCCTCCCCTGTCCCGGGGCACTCTGCCCCACGCCCTCTGTCTCTACCCGCCACCTCTCCTGTAGGGTATTTCTGCGGGTGCTGTGCCCCTTCCTCACCCCTGCCCCCTGAGACCAGTCCCTCTTCAGCCTGGCACTTGGCTGGAGCCACCCTAATGGGCTCCACGTGGTCTCAGCTGCTGGTCTCAGAGGCCTGGAGAGCAAGTGACCTGCCCTCGGCTCCCCCGCACTGCTCCCGCCCCTTTACCCTTGGTCGCCGTGGGCCCTGGCCACTGCTGTCAGTCCTGCCCCTCCCTGCTGTTGAACTGAGCAGGCCTCCCATGGAGTTTGTCCTCCACCCAGCGCAGTGCCCAACCGGGCCTTGGTGCGATGTGCAGCCTCCTGCGCCCTGGCGTGCACCACAGCCTGTCCCTGGGGGGAGGTGGGGTGCACTGGGCCTTTACACACTTAGGTCACTCCCAGGCGGGAAACCGCATTTTCCTGGAAGGACCCCGATTTTGGTAAACGGGGGCTCTTTGCCAAAGTCCTGTGGGCCAGTCCCACAGCGGGGGGCAGAGCATAGGGAGGCCAGGCTCCAGGAGAAGACATAGTGGCTCGCTGGGCAGGGTCTTTGCAGTGACAGGTTTTCTCTCTCCACAGACATTGTCAGTAACAAGCTTGTCCATTTTGATTTGCTCCATGAAGACGTGTCCCTGCAGTACTTCATCCCGGCCTTCTCCTAGACCGCCTCCGGCCATGCATGTCTGCATTTTACTCTACCCCACCGTGATATTCTAGCTAAAAACTGAGTTCATGGAAGACGGCTGGATAAACATACTTCTTTATGTGACGTTTTGTTCTCGTGTCTGTTTTGGCGTTACGACATGGGAAATGGGAACAAAAGCATGTATCTATGCAGACTTTGAGGTAGGTTGGGGCTCCCAGACACTGCCCAGCTCTGGCTTTGCTCCTTGGAGCCTGATAACTGGGGCACGCAGAGGTCACACAGGGCAATGGGGGTGTCGAGGGGTGTCCAGCTGCAGCTCATGGAGCCTGGGGTCCGTGCCCGTGAAGGCCGAGTCCCTGGGCTCAGCTGCTGGTCCGCCAGGGTCCCTGAGGCCCTCGGGGGTTCTTGGTTACGGTCCTCACCATCCTGTTTTCCATGCGCCACGCTCAGTCATCTGGAAAACACACCAGGTATTTGGACAAAGAAGAGCTCCGGAGGCCTGTGTTCAGGCCCACGTCTTGTTGTCTCTGCACGGGCGAGCTGGCCTGGGCCCGGCAGGGTCTGCTTTCTCATCCGCCAGGGCCTGCCCCATGGCATCCCATGGTGGGGGAGTTCCCTCTGCCCTGTGGACGGGATGTCGTGAGCAGTGTCTTAACTCCTTCGACAGCCGAGCAGTGAGGCCGTGGCCTGGGGTAGAGGAGGAAGGGGGACATCTGCACAAGTGAAAAATTCTTCGGTGTCCTTTTCTGAGTCGGGTGAAAACCAGTATTTGAGAGCCTCTCCAGATGCTGATATTATCAGTGGGAGTTCACGTGGGGCCCAGTACTTGGTCATATAACGCTTTAAAGGCAGCTCGTCATTTTGCTTTTCAAGCCTCTCCTCTGGCTGCGGCCAGAGGTAAAACTTAGAAACTCCTGATGTTCGATGAAGCAATGTCTGAAAATAGTTGATAAAACTTTTGTTGTTGTTGTTAAAGAAAATGCATAGTCAGTTACTAAATGAGGCGTTAGGATAAGTGAGTGGTAAGACGGCGCATCTCCTCGCCTGTCGGGTGCGGCGTGCCTCGGGTCTCTGCCCTGGCGTGGAGCGCGCAGCATCCCGCTCTTGGGCATCTGGTGTCAGGGGCAGAGCCTGTCCACGTCAGAGCTGCACAGACACTTGAGGTTCTGCACCGTGGATCCTTTATTTGCCAGAGTGGATTTCGTGACCTGCCCGGGGCCACGCGGCTGGTGGGGGGGTGAGACTAGGATCCAGGCATCTGACTTGGTGTCGGTAACCCTCTCCTTGGGGCGCCGCCGTGTGGCCGGAGCTGTGAGTCCTGCATGGCAGTCAGAGTCCACCCGTGGCTTCCTGCGTCTGGGAAGAGGATGTTTGGGGTAGCTGCTTGGTAAAGCCACTTGGTAAAGTGGCTTCACGTGCAGTTTCTAAAATGTGCTACAACCACGTGCAACTGCCCTCCGATTTCTACAGCGTTGGTTTAAGCGCTCCCGGATTGTGATGGTTTTAGCGATGGCCCGAGTCTGTGCATGTGGCCCTGCAGGCCGTCCTTGGGGGTGGGGACGTGGGACGCTCTTCCTGCTTCTTGGCAGCACTCCCTGCTTCACACTGGCCGGGCCTCGGCCTCTCGGAGCCTTGGCCCAGGATGGCTCCCGCGGGCTGCTTTACCAAGCAGTGCGCCACGGGGAGTTCTGCTAGCTCAGCTGAGGAGCACGAGGAACGTGCGTATGGTTTGAACCAGCAGCGTGTTTCCAGACTAACACCTCCCAGTGCCAAGGTTTCTTGCCCGCATCCTGCACTTCGGGGACACGCTCTGCTGGCTGCGGCCGTGTGGGGCTTCCCTGGTGCTTGGGCTCAGGGATGTTTAAGAATCCTCGACCCCGCAGCTCGTGACTCTCGTCCAGTACCTCGTCATCCTCCTCGCAGGTGCCCCTGGGCCTGACAGAGGACCCACACGGTCTGCGTTTTCCTGGGCGGGAAGCGTGGCTCTGTCCAGGCAGCGGAGGTGCTGAGTGGCTCTCGTGTTCTCGGTGGACACCATCCAGTGGGCAGAGCTGCATTTGAAGAGAGACAATCGCGTCCTTGACTCTGGAGTGCGGCACAGGGTCGGAAAGAAAGCCTCAGCTCCTGGCATTTTTCAGCTTCTCAGTACCATCCTTGAGCCAGGAGGCGGGCAATCTCTGTCCGGAGATGAGGGGTGCATTAACCCCACAGACACCCTGGGGTCCGCTCGATTATTGACTGTTTAAAAAGGCCCAGAAGGCTTGCATGTCCTTTGACCCAATACTTCTGATTATAGGAATTCCCACAGAAATTACAATCAAAGCTGTTCCTGTGATCTTGTACTAAAAAATCCTGAAATCCCGAATGTGAATTCCTGGGGGATTTGTTAAATTATCTATGGTGTGACAGTATTTTCTACTGTAAAAGTAACGTTACAGAGACACTCAGGGTTTATGATGTATACTTACGGGTGTGTTCGGTCATGTTCCAGTTCGAGAATAATCACATGCGCGTGTGTGTGAGAGTGAGTGACAGGAAAGGGTTGGAAAAATATACACCAGGGCTTAAACCTGATTATTTATGAATGTTTCATTTCGGTCTTTGTAAACTGAGGTGTCTTCTGAAACTCTTATAATCAGTTTTGTAACAAAAAAATAAATTATTTTTGGAGGGCCTGAGTAATATTTATTATCTGAACGCAGTCTGTAATCACCGGCAAAGACCGTTTCCTCTTCGTCATCACGCATGTCCTTTCCTGAGTAGAAGAGTAACCTCTGACCTGTCATGTGAGATCGCAGGAGGGTCGTGGCGCCGAGTCGTGCACCAGCGAAGCAGCAGCGCTTTGCAGAATGACCGTGTCCAGCCTGCGGTGGAGCTGGAGCCAGGGTAGCCGAAGGAGAGTGAGGTGAGTGTGACAGCCTCTGGGGCCCAGGTTAGCGGGATGGGGAGGCAGGTGGGGGGGGGGGCTTTGCACATCTGTGATTACCAGAAGGAAGACCCCTGGGAGCACAGGGGTGGGGCTGCCTCCCTGAACCCCACTGAGTGAGCTCTGGTTCCATCAGTGACTCTGGGAGACGCAGAGGGACATGGGTTCTGTATCCCTGTCCCAGGCGTAGCGTCTCAGAAAGGCTGCCTCTGGGGTTAAAGGAAGTGCAGCCCTCAGGTGCTTTCTGAGTCAGGGAGCAGGGAGAAACCAGGCCCCGGGCTGGTCCCCGAACTGGTCCTCGTGGGTCTGCCCAGTGGTGTGCAGGAGGCTCTGATCATCACTTCCCAGCACGCCCTGGTTGTAGCCCTGCGCTCCCGGCAGAGGGTGACCGCAGCCCCTCTGTCCTCTTTAGGGAGGGAAACCCCAGGTCTGGCTAGCTGGGTGGGGGTGTCCCATCTGCAGAGAGCAGGAGGAGAGGGGAGAGTGACAGCAGGACTGGGGCCAGGGTGACCCCTCCTGCTTTTGTCCCTTTGCCTTCCTCCTCTCCCTCAGGGCAGACCTCTAAGGAAGTGGGGGGGCCCCTGTTCACCTTTACCCCCTGGCAGCCGAGTTCTTGGGGCAGAAGCTGGGGTGTGAGGCTTGTCCCATCAAGAGGCCCTGCTCAGGGTGGTTTTGGGGTGTTTGGTGGTTCATCTGCCCCTAGCGACACAGGGACCTCCCTTCATAGTGGACACATCTGAAGTAACCTGGTGAGTCACCGGTGGTTCCCACTGACCTGTGAAGGGGCTTCTAGAAGCTTAGAGGGACCCCTGCCCAGAGGAACCAGGGACCAGGGGTGAGGGTGTGTCCTGAACTCTCCTCGAGGAGCACGCGCGCGCGTGCACACACACGTGACTTGGGAGGTCAGATATAGCAAAGTTTCCAAAGACGATCTTATTTCTATTTTATAATTTATCAGTTATCCGTATCAATGGTTTTGAATGGTATGGGTTTCAGGGAGAAGCTTCTCCAGATTGAAGGTCAAAGGAAGAAAGAGACCAGTGGGTGGGGGGGTGCCCACGCAGGGCCAGGTGCTACCAGCAGCCCTACCCTGCTCACATGTAACAATGTATATTGTGGACCCCAAGAAATTCCCCCAATACACCTTGTGCTTTTCTTAATTACTGCCTTGGAACAAGATAAATGCAAAACAGGTTATGTTATCTTCTTGCTCATAACGTATTTTGTAAGAGAAAAATCAGTGATCACTGAAGTCTTCAGTGCTGAATAATGACTTCTGTGATGATCTGTGTCCTGTCACGGTCCCTGTGACTTTGCAGAGAAGGAGAGGGAAAAGGGGATGGGGGGGGAGAAGGGAGGGAGTGGGGAGAGAAGGAGGAGGGAAGGAGGAGGTAG
>PISX010023347.1:0-29904 GCA_004024625.1 Mellivora capensis
GAGGAGGGAGGGAGAGAGGCCCTCCGTGGGGGGACGAGCACGGGGTGGGGGGGCGGAGGCGAGCCGGTGGCGGGGTAGAGCGATGAGGAGTGGGCTTCCCCTACTTCCCGCCTCCGTTGGGGCAGACCCCGAGACAGGGGTCAGGCTCAGAGAGTTGGGGACACCTCTGGCGTCTGAAGACCGGATGGGGAGTTCTTTAGGGATGCGAGAGGGAGCTGAGCGTTGTTTCCTCCAGCGCTTGGGGCAGGTACCGCCCCTCCCTGTCTGTCAGCTTCACCTCCCACACCGCAGTGCTTTTGTCCGGTGGAAGTTGAGGAGGGATCCCCGAGTGGGCGAGATGTTTAGGGTTCCAAGGTGAGCAGGATTGGACTGTGTGAAATCCTGACTACCGCAGAGCGCTGTCTGAAAGCCCAACTCCGACTTCCACCCATACCCACCCACCTCGTTCCCTCTGCATAGGAAATGTCACGGTTTCCCGGGGCTGGGCCAGCAGGTCCATAAAGCCCAGCTGCTCCGCTGCTCGCGGGGTCCGGGGCATCCTTCAGGGGAGTAAGACATGGCCCTTGATTCCCTGGCTGAGGCTCGTTATTTCAGAAACAAGTGGTTCTGGAAGTGCTGGATGCCTTATTAGAACAGCCTGCGTGGTGCCCCTTGACAACAGCGATGACTCATGTCGCTTTCTCTCTCTCTCTCTCTCTTTTTTTTTTTTTTTCCAAATAAACTTGGTATTCAGGACACAAGTATGCCAGGTCATTTGTGACTTCGGTAGAACTGGAGACCCACACCTTGGGCCTTCTGAACCCTAGTTATAGTCCTAGGTCTGTCAGGAAGGAGGATGACCTTGGAAGGGCCCTCTCTGAACCTCAGTTTCTTTTTCTCTGAAATGGGGTATAAAAACAGAACTAGACAGGAGTCAGCTTCTGAGGGAGACGGAAATCTTTTTCCTTGTGAGACTAGATCAGACGCACAACCTCAGCATCAGCAGATGATAAGGATATCAGGAGGCACTTACAACAGATAAGATGCAAGAAAGACTGCAAACAGCAAAACAAAATAAACAACTAATAATAATTGGTACAAGATTTATAAAATGAATACTGTTCTCATGCAGGCCATTACCATACGTGGCTGTCCAGCTATTTTGACTGTACAGTTGTTAAAAATGCTTTGAAAACACGATGTCTATCTTATCTGCGGACCTGAATTTTTTTCTTTCGTTTTAACCTTCAAGCCTGCAGTGGAGGCTCGGTTGGGTTGGTCTTGGTGCAGCCTTACTCGGAGAACACCCCCAGGATCTCTCATTGCCATTGTACTAAAGATTTCCTTCTGTCTGACTGATACTGGGATCCTTGTACCAACACACTTCCATCGTCTTTTTCACTGTGGTTTGAGAAGTCGTGTGCGGATTCCTGTTGCATCTGGCATTTCTTCCCTGGTCTCCTTTCAAGTGAGTGTCATTCATCTGCAAACAGTTCATTAAATGCAGCACGTTAAAAATAACTTGAAGTCATAATACGTCCACTCCACTTACCCCCATACCCCAGACCTGCTGGGCAACCTCGGACTAGAACTTCTAGGTCATCTGCTGGCTCTCCTGTTTGGGTACTGAGGGGCACCCCAGAGTTAAAATGACATGGCCGGGCCAAATGGCACATTAATGAGGAAGCCATGACAATGGAAGGGGAGGAGGAGGGTTTTTTTTTTCTGTATTTTATCACAACTGGAATGCTCCTATCCTTTTGTTCTCTTCCATTAGCTTTCAAAATCCATATTGGGTTTGACCACATCATTTTCAGTAATCCTTTTTTTGTCAGTTTCTTGGAGGCTGAAGTTAGTGGTTATCTCTGAGTCTGAAGTGGTAAAATTAAGTCCTCTCCCAATATGTAAACGTGTAACTAATTAGATGAATCTTTAGAATATCTATAGTGTTTATATATGTGTGCTTGTCTGTGTGTGTAAGTTTTATTTTCACTTAGTGCTGTAAAATTAGTGAAAATTATGAAGCTAATAATAGTTACTATTTGAGGCTCTACCACTTACTACACTGAAGAAACAAACTGTAAGTGTTAGAGCCGGCTAGTGCAACTATCTTTGAAACCAGATAGCCTTTGTGTAATAGTGGAAAAAGAATTCTTAGCTCTCTTACAGGGTGGTGGTAGGAAATGACATAATGTGTATGAAAAGCAATGTGTAAGCTGTAAAGTATCTTGTAGCCCAAGCAATATTTTAATGTAAGCACTTGGGGGTACTGGAAGCTTGAGTCTGTGAGTCTTGGTATCCGGTAGGCCTCCGTGTACCTCCTGAGCCCATCCCCTGACCTCTCTGAGCCTGTTCTCATACATAAAATCAGGATCACTGCCTTATATTAACTGAGATCTACAGTCTGTGCTCAGTGAAGGTTGACATTCACCCCTTTCTCTCCCCTTGCCCACAGGCCCTCGGGATAATGGGATTGATGAAGTCTTCCTATAGGAATTGTCCTCAAGGGAAAAAAAAGGCTTTTGGCGTACATCTTTGTACTTATGAATAATTCTTCCAGCTTTTGCCCTCCTGCCCCAATGTTCAATGCACACGGTAAATATTCTAGGCCCTGCCATCATCTAAAAGGAGGAAGAGCAAAACCAGGAGCTGGAAAGGACAGTCTTTGATAGAAAGTTGAAGATGGGTGAGGCTGGTTTCCCTTTGCACATTTGGTGCCCTGTCTCCTTTTCATTCGTTTTGTTGGGCAGGGAGAAAGATACCGAGTTTGGGAGCGTTTCTAGCTGTAAGGAGGCACTGGAAGAGCCACGGTGTAAGGTAGGAGGGCAGGGTGAGCTGAGGGCAGGGTGGTCTAAGGGCTGGGCAGGAGATGGAAGAGTGGAATCTGACGGTACAAGCCAGAAAGGTCCGTGTGAGGAAATCTTGGTTAGGTGTAGGATCTGGCTGAGTAGGATCTGACTGAGCCAGTTTCCATCCCGTCCTATAAGGCTCTCTGGTGGGGCTTTGAAGTTTGTGTGCTCCAGGCAGATTTTGACTGGTTGTGGTGGCATCATAAATGAATTTCCATAGTAAGTTGTATGCTGGGAAGGAAATTAAATTCCAAGAGGGTGTTTGTTGTGACTGATGCCAGAATTTCCGGGAGAGTTTTATTAAGATTCAGTCAGCCTATAAAAGTACTTCTTAGTTCTCTGAAGGTATTAATTAAGGAAGAGTTTTCAAAAAAAGAAGAAGTGTCTCCTTTGGGAGCTTTTGAAATGTAATCTTCCTAATCGTTGGAACAAATGAAGTCCAGAAAATCATAGAGCTATATGTTTTAGAAACATTTCCTAATTTTGGTTTCTTTCCCATTTTGGTAGCTTAATTTTTAGGTCAATGACCTTTCGTGTGTAGATCTCTAGTGAGCCTTCTTTGCCCTTGAGTTCTTGGCTAGTCATTCATTATGAAGAGGTGGCAAAGCATAGGTTCCACGACCCAGGTGGGGGGCAGGTAGAGTCATCTCCATCATGGTTCTTGAGGAGCAAGGCTGTCTTCAGCTTGGATGTAGTCCTGCCAGCAGCTCTGGTTGGTCATGCTATCCTCGGCGCACGGCTGCAGATGTGGGCACCTGAACACGTGTGTGTCCATGTAGCCAGCCAGAGGTTAGTCTGAGTGCCCACTGTGACCTTTGCGACTCCAGTACCCACACAGGTAGAGACCTTGCCTGCTCTGTGGGGGCTGGACTCTGTCCTGTACGCTGGGGGGGGGTCTTTATTAGGGAGAGGGGGTCAGATCTGTGTTTTAGAATGGGCAGTGTGGGATAGGAAGTTGGGACTAGAAAATGAGTCCATTGGAGTTCCTGGCACTGTGGAAGGGTGATGAGGGCTTGAACCGGAGACACTGACCGTGGCAGTGGTGACGATGAATGGGGACACGTCAGGATGGATGCAGCTTTGTCCCTTTGTGGGAGCTGAGAGAAGGAGGAACCAAAACCAACCCATGCTTGTCTCTCCTCACTCCTCCCACTGCAGCTCTGATCTCCATGCGGACTCTCGGTAGACCAAAATTGCCCCTTTGGTTTCTTTCAATGGCTAGAGAAAGGTGCCCAAGTACAACCCAAGAGTGCCTTCCCCTCTCTTTGCCCATCTCCTAGCCTTATCCTTTCTACTTTTCCAGGAGCATCTCACGGGATGGAATTCAGGTTCCTCCAAGCCCATTCTCAGACATGCTGGTTCAAGCGTTGAGACCAAGGGGGAAGCATCAAAGGGAAAAGGTCCCCAGAGAAGGAAGCCTCCCTGGGTTGGAGTCTGTACTCCACTATTCCCTGGTAGACTTAGTGGACCCACCAGGGGGGTGTGGTCCTCAGTTCTGGTTCTTCCCCAAGAGGTGATCTGCCTCTAGGTTGTGGTGACTTGTGGCCCCCAGTATGTGGGGGGTGGGGGGAGGGCTGGTCGGGAAATGGGAGTGGTGGTGGGTGAGCTTTCAGAGCCTGCCCTGGGAGGAGATGGGACCACCCTCTCGTGAAGGGTGCAGACTCCGCGCGGGGCAGTGGGGGAGGGATAGGACACCAGACTCTGGTGAAGCAGAGTCAGGGCCAGGGGACACAGTCGGTCCTGGTGGCTGGGATGTCCACATGTCCCCATCATAGGATGCTCTGTTGCCACCTCAGGGCTCTGCTGGTCTCATGCCCTCTCCCCTCCTTCAGTGCCAGCTTCTGTAATAAACTTGCCTGGGCTTCCGTCTTCTGTCTTCCAGACTGCATAATACCCATGCCCTTTAGATGGTTTCTCCTCGCTCTGCTGAGCCGGTTGATCAGGTTCTGGCTTTATCCTCATCTCGAGGCCCTTTATCGGACCGTCTGCTTCCCGCCTTCTGCAGTCAGCTGTCTCTGCTGTGAGTCACTGCAGAAGACTCCGCGCCCCTGCTTTCTGCTGGATGGTCACCCCTTTCCTTCCAAGATGTAAGCACTTTCCAGTGCCCTGAGAGCACCTTTCGGCCGCACCCTCGCTGTGGACACAGGGCCCGTCGAGTTTGGCTGCTGCGCTAACCGGTGCCTGGTTCCTGGGAACACATCGGTGCCTGGGGTGTTGGTGTCAGCCTGCTTCTCAAGTGTTATGCCCTAAGCCAAGCCCGTCTGTTGGTTCTCCCTTTGCTTCGTGTTTAGCGGCATGTGTATGTTTGTTTTAATTATTACTGAGAAGCAAACAAGGTATCTATCAAATATTTGAATCTACAGAAGAGTTGCTGCTGGCAAGCAGAAGGAAGAAATATATATTTAGGCAGGCTACCATTGATTTCTCTCTCCTTTTCCCACGTGGTTGCTGCTTTGTTGGCAGAACATTTGATTTGTATACTGGATCAGTCTGGATTTCAGTCGTGAGCAAGAAAAGATGCTCGGGCCCTCTGCCTAAGTGGAGGGGCTCCAGGGAATGGGCCCGGGCCTGTGGTGGTGGGGGGGGTGTCTTACTCTCCCTGAGCCCCCGCCCCCCTCCGGGAGCCTGGTGCCTGGAGCCTTTGTGGGAAGACTGGAGCTTGGCCAGGCCACTGCTTTGGGTTCCCTGGGAGCAGCTCTGCTGGCCTCCACTCTGCTGTTGGAAGAAGGGAGTTCTCTCAAATTTGGGTTTTCTATTATTTTCTCGTCCTGTGGTGCTGACGGGGAGAAAGGCGTTAGCATAGTGAAGTTTGGGGCCCAGCAGGTTGGGCGTGAGTTCAGCTTCCGCAGAACTTTCACAGAAGTTTTTCTTGGCTCCCCGCCCCCCAACATTACCCTTCTTCCCTGCCCTGCTCCCAATCCAGTCTGTCCTCCGTGACTTCGAACTTGAACTTGGGGAGACCTTGGAGTGTGGCACCAACACTTGTGCAGACGGGCGGGGCAGTTTCATACCAGAGAAAACCCGGTGTTGTTGTCACGGCTGCTGTTGTTGTTTTAGGAGTTCAGTTGCTTTTCCCTGAAAGAGTAGAGGTAATACGTGAGTATATGAAACTGCTGTACCCCACCCTCCAGTTCAAGCAGCATGGAAGACCCTCTCTCTCCCAGCACCCCTACCCAACTCGCTGCAGCCCTGTGGGGCCTCTGAAGGAACCAGTTTTTGCAGTTTGTTGCCTAGCCTGCAACCGTCTGTCAGCCCATCCAGATGCAGATATGTGTTGTTTTGTTTCTTCTGTAAGCAGAAACTGATTCCACCCTATGTCCTTGCTCACTGTTTCGTCTTTTCGCCCAATATATTTTATAGAACTTTTCATACATGTAGCTCTTCTCTCTTAATCTGTCTCGTATTTGGCTACAAAATATTTTATAGTATAGATAGATCATAATTTACGAGTTGGCCCACTTTTCGCTTTTCATAGACGTAAACCAACTCATTGGTTTTGCTATTATGTTTTCATACATGGACATGGCTATGCACACACACATGTGGATCTCTAGGAGTGGAACTGCTGTGTCAGAGGTCCTACACATACATACATACATACATACATTCATTCATTTATTCATTTATTTATTTGACAGAGAGAGAGAGGGAGAGAATCTTAAGGCAGGCTCCATGCTGAGTGCGGAGCCCGACGCGGGGCGCGATCTCACCACCGTGAGAGTATGACCTGAGCTGAAATCAAGAGTCGGACGCTTAACGGATGGAGCAGCCTAGGCGCCCCAGGGTGCTGCATGTTTCAGCTGTCCCAGGGGTATCCCCGCCGTGTGCTCACAAGGACCATACTGGTTTAAATGACCAGTGGCGTATGAGGCTGCCCATTGTTCCATGGATTCGCATTCTTCTGGGTGAAAGAAGTGAATAGGGTTAGTAAGCGTTTGATTGATTACTGGGTGAGGCCTTGAGACTCATCATTTAGTGTCTGGATCTTAGTGGCCAAGTTCGTAGTAATCTTGGAGGGTGAAGGAGACAAGCTCTCGAGGACCGAGGAGACTCTGCGCGGGGCGGCATGAGGGTCTTGCTACCAGGGGTGTCAGTGTGGCACTGGAAGCAGAGCCTGTGGTTTCACATCCTCCCTGCTTTCCCCAGAGGCTAGATACTGTAATAGAACACTTGAATTTTGGCGTAACCTGCCAGAGTATTTCTGTGAACCTCTCCCTGAGGAGGCAAGCATGTGTAAGCAGCTCCTGGAGACTGGTCGGTCCTGGATTGTCGACGCAGGGATTCGAGGCTGGACGGCTGAACCGGGAGGACATTTAAAGATGGTGGGCTGGAAAATCAGACGTTCTTGTGTCTGGAAGAGCCTCCAGGAATATGGTAAAGCAAGATTCTTTTCCTCCAGCTGTGTGGTGGACTCTCTCCGTCCTGGCTTGTTGTGGGACTGTTATGACAGGTTGTCTCTTAGCTGGGTGCCTTGGGGAGAAGCCATGGTTTCTTAGAAGGTGTTCCGGGGGGCTGACCTGGTAGAGGAGGCTTCTAGAGGGCCCCATGATTGGGCTCACTTGGGCCGACTCTGTAGGCTGAACAGTCCAGTGGGCTTTGGGTAGCTCTGGATTCCTGCCCGACGGTGTTCTTCACCTGCCAGAGGGTAAATGGGGCCAGAGAGGAGTGATGGAGGAGTCAGCCTGGGGTGGTGTGGAAGCTTTAGGGACAGGCCACGCCAGATTCCAGCCTGCGCTTAGCCATTTATGGCTGTGTGACTTAAGCAAAGTTCTCTTTTCTGCCTGGGCCTCAGTTTCCACATCTGTGAACTGGGGATCATATCAGTACCTACCTCACATGGTTGTTGTGAGGATATGGACAGTAATGTTTGTAAAGCTCTCACCATATTACCCAGTAAGTACTTGGTAAGTATGTTCTGTGTCCCTTTTCCTTGATAAATGTTTATAAATCCATAGTGTGTATTGCATGGGCTAAATAGCAAAATGCAAATAGTGTGGTGATTAAAGAGGGATATCAGGAGGTCAGTAGGTGTCAGAGCCAGCTTGGGATCAGTTGGGGTTGTGGGACTAAAGAAGGGGTGATGAAGGCAGGAGGTTTTGGTGGGGAACATTTGCAGGGGCAGGGGAGCAGGTGTTATGTTCTCTGCTCTCACCAGACCTCCTGCTGTGAAACCCCAAAGCCCCCATGATGCAGAGAAATTTTCGTTGTTGTTGTTTTTTTTTTTTTTAGATAGACTGAGTGTTAGGGGATCCTTGGTATAACTTCTCCCCTTTGTTTCTGGGGAGGCTGAGTAAGGGCCTGAGAGGTGAAGTGTCTTCCCCACGCCACATGACTGGCTGTTTCAGAGGGGAGATGGGGTCCGGCTCGCCTCCTCCGTGGGGTTGAGACTCTTCTCCGCCCCGCCCCCTCCCCACATGCCACATACTGCCTATTTCCAGGTGCGGGAAAAGAGAACCTCAGAGTGTTGGTGCCCTGCCAGCGGGCCCTCCTGAGGCCCTTGTGAGGTGAGATCACTGACATCCAGAGAGATAAAGTCAGGTACGAGATGAGGCAGGGCTGGGATTTCGACTCGGGTCTGCCTGGCTCCAATGCTCGTGCTTTGACCTGCCTGGTGACGTTGCTTGTGGCCCTGGCCCCCCGCTGATGTCTGTGCTAGTTCGTACCCCTGCTCACCTGTAATCGCACTGCTCTCGGGTGATGTCCACACGCGTGTGTGCACGCGTTCTGGTGAGGACGGCAAGTTCATCTGAAGTCCCTCATTTGTTTGCTGCTGGTTGGTTCTGCAAACTGGAGGTCTGCTGACCGCAGGTTGAGCACGAAGAAGGCTACACCTGTGCCCTCCAAAGCAGGCCGGGCCTCTGAGGTCCAGAGGGGGGAAGGGCAGCTTCACTCGTGGGAGCCAAGCTTCGTGCGGGAGCTTGTCTGGGGGCCTGTCAGGAACAGAGCCAGCCAGCAGGGTCGTGGATGGGACCTGGGCAGAAGGCGTGGGTTGTGTTCAGGATACAGAGCCCTGTGACAATGGGCTAAATCGTGTGTGTGAAAATGAACTCCGCGAACGAGACGTGGCCTGTGGTGGGAGGGATTTCAAAGCAGTGTGCGGTAGGTGCCGAACGTCCGGCCCCAAATGTAGAGGCAGCAGAACGGAGATTTCCTCTGGGCTCTGCAGGTCTGAGAAGTAGCACAAATGAAAACAAGGCTTACCTACCCCTTAGAGAGCTGGTAGGCCTGGCTTCTATCCACCCTTCAGGTTGCCGGTGAGGACACTGAGACCCGGAGTGATAGCCCTCATAGGGGGCCAGCTGAGCCAGGGCCCACCCTTCTTGCCCCTCCACCCACATGTGCAGGCAGTGATCACTGCATGTGACAGCTCTCCCGGGGGCTAGCATAACACTTTGCACCTAGAGGAGCTCCGTGTCATTTGTCCCAATGCAGTTCTCACCCTGGCTTCTCTGTCTCTGAGCAAAGTTAGAGTATTTGCCTCTCAGTTTTGCCCTCTGCAGGATGGGTACAATACCCCTGCTTCCCTTCTAAGCTTATCTTCATTCACTCAGAATGGGCCAGACACTTTTCTGTGTCTAGACATTTGGCACTGAACCAAAGAAGCTAAAGTCCTGTTCTTCCGGGGTTTATTCTCTAGTGGGGGATGGGGCAGAGAATCAGTACTTACAACTCGTGGTCCATCCATGTAGGAGTTTCCTGGGCCTGCTGTAGCAAGCACCACAGACTGGCTGGCTGATGGTTCTGGAAGCTCCGAGGGGGGGTCGGAGCCCCTGGTGGCCGCGGGCAGACCTTGGTGTCCTTTGTTGATGGCAGCATAGATCTGCTCTCTGCCTCGGTCCCCACGTGGCCTTCTCCCTGTGTCTGTGTCTCCTGTGTTCTTATAAGAACACCAAGGTCATTGCCCTAGGGGCTGCCATCCTCCAGTTTCCAGCTGTGGTCATGTTCTGAGGTCCCAGGTGGACATGGATATTTGGGGGGACACTGTTTAGCCCAGAACAGTGTGCTGGGTGGTGATGACTGCTGAAAAGCAGGGGGTGTGCGGAGAACAGAAGGTAGGGTGGGGAGGTGTGGATCAGGCAGGCCTTGCTGAGAAGGCAGGGTTTGAGCCTCCCTGTGGAGAAGTGGGGCAGGGGCTGTGGCATGGAGGGGCAGCAGAGGCTTTGAGGTGGGTGTGTGCTCCTGCCAGGATAGCGTGGGGCCCGTGTGGCTGAAGTCCTGTGTGCGCACGTGCACGTGAGATCGGGAGAGCATGAGGGCTTGGAGGTAAGTGAGGGCATCTGGGATGGCCTGGTAGCTCTTTTCCAGCCTTTATGAGGACTCTGGACTTTTGCTCTGTTGGGGTGGGAGCCGCTGTTGTGGCTGTGAGCACGAACTGAAGCGGGTCTGGCAGTGCCCCGCACAGCTTGGGATCTTTCCAGATTCAGGTGGCCGTCGCAGGACGGTGTGTGCGCACCCAGAAAGGAGCCCCTCTTTCTCTGTTCTTTGTTTTTGAAGTGTGAGTGCTCTGATGACCCTTGATCCACTGCCCTTTCCTGTCCTCTGTCCTTTGAGATGTCTCGACCTACCCACTTCCCCACACTGAAACCACAAGCATATTAGAAGAGAAAGTAGCCAGACCAGGCTCAGGGTGGCTGGGAGTGCCAGGAAACTCGTGTGTGTCAGGCCTGCTGGGAGCTGCTTTTTCTCCTCTAGCCCAAGGCCTGCCTGGTGCGTGCTAGGCCTCCGTGAAGGTGTTTATCACCCCGCAGATTTAGAAAATGCTGAGGTCAGTGTGTGAGCTCAGTGTGTTTAGCTCCCCCGATCCTTCCATGGATAAAGTCACTACGTTGTGAAAAGAGTTGAGTCAGCTCCCTTGGGCAGCAGGCCGCACTTGGCCTTGAAAATACAGGGCAGGGAGGCATGCCCAGAAGGACCTGTGGAGAGCCCGAGGGAGCTGTGCCCTTGCCAGGGGCCTGGGGCCGGCGGTCTCCCCTGCCCGCACTGCGACTGGCCTGCAGAGTTTTCCCCTCTGTTCTTTTTGCCCTAGAACCAGTGAGGCCTGCCATCTGAGTATCACTGAAGAGGAAGTCCAGGCAGTGGCGCGTCAACACGCCCAGCCTGAGGGCCTGAGGCCTGTGCCGAATCTGTTTGCCAGGTGGCTGGGGGGATCATGCTTCGGATTCTTGGGCGTCAGAGCTGAAGGGAAATCTCTTTATCTGGCTGACATTTAATTTCCTCTTCGGGCCTCTGGAGGAAAGGGCCAGGCACGTTTGTGATTAGGGCCCCAGAGAAGTGGGCTGTGGGTGGGCTTGCTGTCGGGCCCTCCTCCCTGCCTCCACCTGCTCAGGGAGGTTATCTTGGAGGGCGAGGGCCTGTCACCCTGCTGGGAAAGCAGCACTTGTGAAGAGAATTCTGTGTGAGCAGAGATGGAAATAGAATGCCCCAGGGCCGGGAGCAGCTGCTCTCCTGGAGGATTCCAAAAGTTGCCTTTGGGCACCACTCACGGGTTTCCCCTGTCGCCCCCCACAACCTCAACAAAAGGTACACCGAGACACAGTCAAAGTTGTGAGGTCTATTCTTGGCCAGAAAATGAACACTAACAAGGTGTTTGCTGAGATTATAATTCTTCCTCCAGAGTTATTTCTGGGGGAGCTTCCCCTCACACATCAAAAGCACTTCCTGAGAGGAGCTGCCTTTTAAATGGTGCAGCCGTCTCTGCCAGACGCTACGGGAAGTTTTGACTCAGGTGGCACCCCCAGAGAGTCTGGAGTCTGGCCTTGTGAGAGGCAGAAGCCTTGCCCGAGAGTAGGAGCCACACAGGCTGCTCCCATGGAATAGCTCCCTTGTCCTGTGGCCCTGGGATGGGGGTAGGGGGGGTTTATCTCTGCGCTGACTTGCGTCAAGCATGCAGTTAACAAATATTTGTTGACAGGCAAGATCTATTGGATGCAGGCCTTGACTTCTTTTTCTGGGCCCTGAGCAGGCAGCAGCAATGCTATAAGTTTGCCCACGGCCCTGAGAGCTCGGTCTCCTATGACTGGTCTCCTTGCTATGGCCTTGGGGACATCACTGGCTTCCTTGGGGCTCACTTGTCTCATCTTTCGCCTGAGGGTTGGATGAAATGGTTGGAATGAGTGTCTCCCTTCTTGGTTCTCCTCCTCGGATGCCTTCCCACCTTGCCCTCCCCCCTGGGATGCAGGGGTCTTGGGGTGATTGGCCCGTACCATCTCTCCTGGTCACAGTAAGAGCTCCTTGGGGGCACAAAGAACAGGAGCTCTTTGTCCCTCTGAGCCTGACACGTCCGGGCCTTCCACAGAGCTCCCTCGTGGCCTTCGGGCTACTTGGCCAGCAGCCCGCCTCCCTGAGTTCGGACTTTCTGGGTGAACTTTGATAGAGAGAGGAAGAACAGGTGGCAGGGGATTTGGCATAAATGTCTCTCCTGGCTCTGGAAGAAGGCATCTCCAGTCATTCAATGTGAGTTCCCCATTCCTGTCTCAAGTTTCATGCAACTTTGCGGCCCTGCCTTGAACAAAGCCCCTTTATTTCTGGATATTGTGGTGAGAATTATTTTTGTGATTACTGATATGGCAGCAAAGAATGGGTCTGACTATAGAATTCTATACATTTTACATTCCAAATATAAGAAATGTCCATGCGTCGGAGAAATACTATGAAGAACTTTATCTTGGAGATTATCACTGGAGTTTGGAATAACTGGAAAATTTTTGAATGTATTGTCTTTATAATAGAAACTGTTAAAATTACTGTAAATAATAAATAGACTAGGATTTAATATGTGATAGACACTGTAAGAAGTTGCTACTCTATCTTATTTAATCGTCACTAGGAATCTATAAGATCCTTTTTTAAAAAAACAAATGTTAACCTATTTTTTAAATTGTGGTAGAATATATATAACATGAAATTTACCTTTCTACCGACTTTCAAATATATAGTCCTGCTGTGTTAAGTACATTCTCTGTGGGATCCCTTTTTTTCGCTCCTCAGTTTTATAAATGAGGAAGCTAAAACTAGAAAAACAAAGTTGCTTGCCTCAAATCACAGAGACTGAGTAGTTCCAGAGACAGGATTTGAACTTAGGACCCAGAGACTCAGTGCTCTGGGATTTCTGGCTAGTGGTTGTTGGGATCTGTGGTCACTTATTTACCCTGCCCTGTGCTCACCACTTGACTGCAGAAAGCCGGCTCACTCACGTGGGTCTCTCTGGAAGTTCTAGGGTTGAGTTCTGTGTGTCCATCATGGAGGTGGCTGGTCAGCTTGGCTCAGCATACGAATGGCTGACGAAGGTGCCAGGGTTGATGAAGGCTGAAGCATGTGGGCCACTGTATCGGGTAGGGCTGAGTGTTAGACTTCTTCCAGAAGGTGTGCAGAGTGGGGTGCTCTGGAAAGAGCAGTGGCTTGGGGCTCAGCTGCCTGGCTTCATCCAGTCTGCACTTAGAGTTCGAAGGTCTGTGCCTTAGGACTAATGTCACCCTGTGGCCGACATGCCTTGACCTCAGTTTCCTCATTTCTAAGTGGGTTGTAAAAATGCTTGTTCTGCTTGCCTTCCACGATCGTCGGTGACAGGTTGGGATGTGGGGAAAGTGCTAAGTCAAGTAGAGCACTATCAGGCAAGTTTCGAGGGTGGGAATTTTGGTCGTGCTGTGGCAGAGAGGAGTGGCTGGGGCTGACCCCGGAGATCTGAGGAGGACAGACATGAAGGTGAAGAGTAGTGGGTTTTGCTTTGAACATCACCTTGTTTCCTCCACCATGGCTTAGTTGGTGAAGGATCATGTTCCATTGTTGGCCTAGTACTGTAGGTTGGGATGCTCTTGAGATTTTCTAGAATGTGTGTCTCTCTCAAGGTCCTCGGATTCGCCCTCCCCAAGACTCACATCTCCCTGCAATGAACTGTCCTGCTGGAGATCATTTTGTAGCCATGTGATCGTTCAAAGCACACAGCAGCTTTCTCTGGGCTTGTCTGTCTTCCTTGTCTTTATAGCAGACACCAAGTCTGTGACCTTGAGCGGCCCAGCATACGAGCAGGCTGCGATCCCGAGGTCGCATTGGTGGTGAAGGGGAAGGGGCTCACCTTCTCATGATCGATGGACTGCTCGTTCTCCCCACGCTAAGACACTGGGCAGGACCCTGGGCACAATCTCAAGATAAAGTAGGTGGCGACTTACTCCCCCAAAAGCCCCTGTTTATGGGAAAGATGCACATAGTCAGGACAGTTAGGAGGGCAAGGATATGTGGCTTGACAAGTGACTGTTGGGAGAAATGTAGCCTTTGGTCTAAAGGAATGAAAATGCATTGCTGGTGCGGGCCAGAGGCGAGGAGATGTTAGTGGGACATCTTGACTAGCATTTCTGTCTCGCCGCCCCCCCAGATAGTCTTTTGAGTCGTTGCTCTTTCCGTGCACATTTCACGTGACAGGAAAGCCAGGGGGCTGTGCAGGGTCTGCTAAGTTAGTGGCCCTGTCTCTCCCTCCACTTGTTTCTGGCTTTGAGCACGGTACTCGAAGACTAAGTAGGTCATGGGTATCTATTTTGAACCATGCGTGGCTGGGCTGTATGGCCCTTTAATTTCCGGATCAAATCCTGCTGGACTTGTTTGTCCAGGAGGTTGGCAGCGAGCGCTCTCTGGTTGGTCGTGTGGTGTATTTATAACGTGTGAAGAGTCTGGAGGTGACGAGATCTTCCACTCCTCTATTCCTGCAGGAGAGCCGTCGGTGAAGAGGTTTCAAAAACCTTCAGAGGCCGCGGGCGTGCAGTTGTTTTCCACCCCGCTTCTTTGAATTTTCTGAAAATCGTTGATCTTCACTAACTTCATGTAAACCTTTTTCTTTTAAGAAATCCAATTTAATTGGGGGCGCGTGGGTGGGTGAAGCAGCTGCCTTTGGCTTAGGTCATGATCTCAGGGTCCTGGGATCGAGCCCTGCATCGGGCTCCCTGCTCAGGGAGGATCCTGCCTCTGCCTCTGCCTCTCCCCCTGCTTGTGCTCTCCTTCTTTCTCTCTCTCACACACAAATAAATAAATAAAATCTTTTTAAAAAAATCCAAAATAATTTTTACCCAGTGTTAGTTGGCGTCTGCTTATGTTACTAATGGCAGCCAGTTGCCAGTTTAATGTGTGCTGAGCCTTTGGTGTACATTTACCTCATTGAATCCTCACCACCACCTTGAAAAATGGATATTATTGTGTCCCTTTCCCAGATGAAGGAAGAATCAAAGAGGCGCCGTAATTTGCTCACAGCCCAAGCATGCAAGTAGCAAGGCCAGAGACTCGCCCTCCGTGTCTCCTGACCAGAGTCCAGCCCTTGATACCACACCACCCTGGTCTCGGGAGCCCTGTGGCCAGAAGACATCCCCGGCTGGGGGCAGGGGGGGCCGCTCCCAGGCCTGTTCAGAGGTGAAGTGTGCCCTCCCAGCTGTGGGTGTTGGGGACACAGGCCCCCGCCCAACCCAAAACCACTTCCATGCGGAACTGGAGTTCTGTGTTAGGTTGTCACTTGGATGTCACTGGACCCCAGAATTCTCGGATTTTTTTAAAAATATTTAATTTATTTATTTGACAGAGAGAGAGAGAGAGATCACAAGTAGGCAGAGAGGCAGAGAGAGAGGAGGAAGCAGGCTCGCCACTGAGCAGAGAGCCTGATGCGGGGCTCGATCCCAGGACCCTGGGATCATGACCTGAGCCGAAGGCAGAGGCTTAACCCACTGAGCAACCCAGGTGCCCCAGAATTCTCAGATTTTACTCTTCATTGTTCCCGTTTCCCTCTTTTTTCTGGGTGTTCCTGCCTGAGGCCTTGGGTGAGTGCGACGAGATGGTGAGCTCCACTAGGTCACGCAGGTGATAACGGAGTCTTCTAACCTCCTCGTCTATGTTTCCCAGCTGTGGACTCGAATATTTCTCCGTCTTCAGTATTCCACGCTTTCTCTATGTTCTGGAGGAGTAAACACAAGCTTTTGGAGGGAGTGTTTGCTGTGTCTTTCTCTCTGATGTCTTCCCTTCTAAGCTCCTCGCAGAGTCCTGGTAATAATGCTGCTGCCCGTGGCTGTTTCTCTTTGCCGGCATGTAAATATATATGTTTAGATGTTTTGCAGAGGCATCGCCTCCCTGAGTATCCCCAGCAAGGCATCGTCCCCCTACTTTACGGACAGGGATTCTCAAGGGATGCCACAGACCTGAGACTTTCAGGCAGCACACCCCATAGCTTCCTCTGAAAGTTTCGTAGAAAAAGTCAGAGGAGGTGTTTATTTAAAATTAGGTGTAGGGGTGCCTGGGTGGCTCCATCGTTAAGTGTCTGCCTTCAGCGCAGGTCATGATTAGGACGCTGGGATCGAGCCCCATATCAGGCTCCCTGCTTGGCAGGAAGCCTGATTCTCCCTCTCCCACTCCTGCTTGTGTTCCTGCTCTTGCTGTGTCTCTCTCTGTCAAATAAATACATAAAATCTTTAAAAAAATAAAATCAGATGTGTTTGGAAAGTGAGAGAACCCCCTCTTGCAGTGCTGTCCCCGCAGGCTGGTTCCCAATGGGTCTCCCTGTCAAGGGTGTCTGGATCCACCCTTGTGTCCCTCCCAGCCTTTCCCTGGATTTTCACTTAATCTGAGTCTGTATCCTAGAAATCGGTGTGGACTGACACCAAAAAGATGTAAATGAGACAATGTACATAAAAATCCCTTGGGACTCAGTGAATGGATTATTACTTTCTGTCTTTAACCCACTGTGATGGGGAACTGCCACAGATCCCAGCTCCAGAAGCAGAGGCCCGAGAAATTCCCCTACCCCCTCTCCACCACCTCGGAGCTTTAGTAATTGACCTTTCTTGCAAGCAACTCCCCCCCGCCCCCCAACAAAGTGAGGAGAGGACGAAGCATAAGGAATCATAAGGAATCCTTATTTTGAATCTTTCCAAGATTTTCCCATTCTTTTTGGTTTTGGGGAATGGTAGTGGTGTGTGGTTCATTTTCTGGGAACCAGAGCTCTGGGAAGTCCATGTTAACTACAGAGCCACTCTCGAGTGCCCAGGCACATTTAAAAAAATGAAGTACGGAAACAGGATTTTAGAAACAAGTATTTTAGCTGTGTGCATGGCACACATTAGTACTTTTAGTATACATGCGTACAGTGACTATATGATTATCTAAATTTGACGCCTTCTGGCCTTGCCTCTTAGAAGGCCTACATAGGCACCTGGCGGACTCAGCCTTAACCTTTCTGAAGACCTCATGGGAGGCCTTCCATCCTCCTCACCCAGTCCTTGTGTGAGCCTAGGCAAGTATAGGGCAAATTCCAGAGAACCAGGCAGGCGACTCCTGATTTTTGATCTTTGGGGATTCTAATTCTGTGTATTCGCCATGTGACGTGGAGCTATTCACCTGCCTTCCAGCCTCTGGGAGCTGCAGTCCCGTCAGGGAGACAGACCCCGAGTCCTAGTCCTAGCATTGCTGTGCGTGCCCAAGAGGACGCTTAGGCAATTGATTTTGCAGAGTTGGCCCTGAGCCACCAGGGGGCGCTGGGAGCCGCGAGGGGCCAGGGAGGCTCAAAGTCCCGGATGGGCGCTTTGTAATAAGCCCCAAGGGAGGGGTGTTCTCTCCTGAGTCCAAGATCTGGAGGAGTCACCCAGCTAACCCGCAGGCAAGTCAGCCCAGGTTCCTGGCCCTCCACTAATCTGATACAGGGTTACCTCTGCCCAATGACATAGCCAGCCGTACAAACTTAATTAACCTGACAGCCCTAGAAACTTAAATTAGATCTAAGGAAGAACTTCCTCACTTTTTTTTTCTTTTAAATTAGAGCTAAAATGGGGCATTCTAGAACAGGGCTCTTCAAGCTGTCATCCATGATCTTTAGTCACAGAATAAATTTAGTGGGTTGACACGAAAAGAAAAGGAAAGGGGGGCGCCTGGGTGGCTCAGTGGGTTAAAGCCGCTGCCTTCAGCTCAGGTCATGATCTCAAGGGTCCTGGGATCGAGCTCCGCATCGGGCTCCTTGCTCAGTGGGAGCCTGCTTCTCTCTCAGTTTCTGCCTGCTTCTCTGCCTGCTCGTGCTCTCTGTCTCTCACTCTCTGTCAAATAAATAAATAAATAAAATCTTAAAAAAGTAAAAGGAAAGGGACAGAGTAAAAACTATCAGTACATCACAGATGGTAAGGCTGATAATGCGTGTTTGCCCTAGATCACGATGGAAATACATTTCTGCCTGTGGGTCATGGTCAAAAATGTCTTAGAAACACAGGGATTATAGTTTAGATCATTATAGGTTAGATTGTAAGGTGCTAGGGGGCAGGGATCTGTTTTCTCTTTCTTCTTACCCTGCATCTTTTTTTTTTCTAAGATTTTATTTATTTGTTTGACAGAGAGCACATGTAGGGGGAGCAGCAGAGGGAGAGGGAGAAGTAGAGTCCTCGCTGAGCAGGGAGCCCAACGTGGGACTTGATCCTGGAACGCTGGGATTATGACCTGAGCCAAAGGCAGCCTGTTAATGTACTGAGCCATCCAGGTGCCCATTTTCCCTGCATCCTTAACCCAGTGCTGAGTATGTGGTTGGTGCATCAGTCCGTCTGAGAGCACTTACTGTATTTCTCCCTCCTTCTTCAGACTGGAGGAAGTCAGAACCCACCCTGCACTGTCCTCACCATCAGACGAGGGAGGTGGTATTACTCTCGTGCGTTGGATGTGAAGAAAAAGGCAGACACCAGGCGTGGGATAGTTGAGAGCTTGACTCTGAAGTCTGAGGAAGCTGGGTTTGCATTCTGGGTGTGCAGTGTCCAGGCGCGTGGCTTTGGACAACTCTTTAACCCTCCTTAGCTTCACTGTCTCCATCTTTAAGCTTGGTGTGATCAGGGCACCTGCCTCCGAGGTCTTGTGAGGATGAGGCGAGAGAACTCGAGTTCGCAGCCTCTAACACAGGCCTTGACATCTGATAAGCGGTTTGGAAGCATTGTCACTGCTCTTGTTCTTAGGGACTACTAAGAGAGACAGAGTGACTCACATCGGGTCCACCGTGGGAAGCCGCTGCTGGAGCCGCAGTTCTGTGATGGCTGTAGATCTTGAACTGCACTGGAAGGCTGAGCCCGTGGCCGGTCGTGTGGGGAAGGGAAGTGGCTGGTGCAGGGCAAGCAGGTGTCTGAGTGCAGGGAGATGGTCTGGTTTCGTGATTTAGAGAAAACAGAGCATCTTCCAGGTGCAGTGAGCTAGGACTATCCCTGTGGCATCTGAGAATGGAAATGGCATTGCTTAGAAAAAGCTGGGTGCTTTTTATTTAATCAGCAACAGTTTCAATTTAATGTCACAGGTCTTTGTTGTTGTTTGTTGTAACTACGTGTACGCATGCGTGCTCCCCCCGCCCACACACAGAAGGAACTATTCTCTGCAGTGGAACATAGCCATGTATAGGATTAAATTGGTGCTCTTGTGTCTAGTAGTCGTGACACTTTTCAATGAAAGCACCAAGATCTGGTAAATCCTGATTTCTGAAACCGCCAACAGGGCCCAGCAATGCCACTTCCCAGTCAGAATTAACTGTAGGAAAGTAAATATGTGATGTTTTGAGGACACTGGGGAAAACTCCAGGGGACCTTGGTTAAAGCATTAGCCATGCTTTTCAAGTCCAAGTCTGTTCACTACTGTCGCGTAGCCTGGGGAGTTGTGACCTGTCTTTCCGCCCCAGAGTTAAAACATTTTTGTCCTTTGTATCCCTTAGTGCTGATTTTGAATCTTGGGAGGGAAGGGTAGTAGATGCTAAGTATTATTCAACGATAGGAAGCTTTAGGTGTATATTTTAGTCAGAAATGTGACTTTCTCCCTGGTTTGGAGACAGTCAAGTACACAGTTAAGAGCACAGACTTTGTTCAGCTAGAGCTACATCTCAGATCAGCCACGCTTTGCTGCTCTTTCCCTCCTTTATTTTTCCCATCCTTATTGAGACAGAATTAACACATCAAGAGCATGTCTCTCGGGAACCCAGTGTGATGATTTCACTATACTGTGAAGTGATTACCAGAATCCAGTTAAGTAACACCCATTGGCTCACGTAGTTACTACTTTTTGTGTGTGTGGTGAGAACACTTACGAGCCACTCTTGGCAGATTTCAACTATACTATACAATATTATTAACTATAGTCACCGGGCTGTACTTTAGACCCCTAGAACTCATTCATCTTAAAACTTAAAACTGTTCTCTTTCACCATCATCTCCCCATTCACCCTGCCCCACAGGTTCTGGCCAGCGCCATTCTACCCTCCACTTTCCATGAGTTTGACTTTTTTTAGATCCCACGTGTAAGTGAGATCGTACGGTATGTCTTTTTCTGTGTCTGGCTTCTTTCACTTGGTATAATACCCTCCAGCTTCATCCCTGTTGTCCCGGATCTGCCTGTGCTGTGTGACTTCAGGCCAGTAGCTTCACCTGTCGGCATTCCATCTGTGAAGTGGGCTAATAACAGTGCCGGTGCCTGCAAGTCTGTGGAATGTTTGCATGTGAATTCTGAAGCACGGGAGAACCATCGTTGTGGACACGAGCACTAATATTATCAGTAGAAGGTCTTCCAGGAGGCCTGGATTGGCCATTTTTAATAACTGGTCTTGGGTATGTTGCCAAACCTAAGAATTATTTTCTCTGAAACAAGGGAGAGGCCCAGTTGCTTTAGACTCCTTCTAGCTTGACTGCTGTGCATTGTGTGTTACGTGTTCTCTTTCTTCTGAGAACAGGACATGTGTTGTTGGCTGTCAGAGGTCCCGGAAGGGGGGCGCAGGGGTCACGGTGGTGGGGAGATCCACTTTCTGTTAAGGACCCGTAGCCCTCGGCCCAATCCCTGTTGGTTGTTGTAACCTTTGTTTTTCTTTCTTTGATTTTATATTCTCCATGGACCTCCCTTTCCCTAGCCTCTGCCAAACAACTCCAGACTTTCCTATGCTCTTTCTAGTGGATTCAGAGCAGAGGTATGCCTGGTGGGCCAGAGTGAAGTCTCAGCTTGGCAGAGCCTCACATGCAGGGGAGGCTACAAATAAGAGTGATCCCTTCCTTTCGCCATTGGTTTTGAATTCCGTGCTTGTCCTTTCCACATTCCCCAACCCACGCGCTGGGGCTGCCTGCATCTGAGGTTGACCAGGAAACGCCGCTTGTGACAAAAAGGGATGACTTTTTTTTTTGATTTGTCATAAACTGCATGCTTGGTTTCCTATCTGGCCTTCGGCTTCGCGGGAATTTTAAAGGGCTTACCAGAGCTAATCTCAGGGTAATTTTATATTTTGCACGTGCATCTTTGCCAGCAAGATGTGGAGCTTCGTAGTGCATCTCTGGCTTGCCCCTGGTATTTGAGGTTTGTCTCTCTGTTCTCCGGGACAGGCATGCACAATGAATTAACTGAGCTGTTTTCAGCCCACTTCCTGCCTAACTGAACGCCTGCACAGCAAACGCTGCCAGAGCGCCTTCCTGGTACCTGAGCCGCCAGCCGTCCCCTTCCTGGCAGCGTCTTGCTTGTATCAGAAGATTCGCTTTTTGTCGTTTGCGTTAGCAGACTCTGTCCTTCAGAGAACTGCTTTCTTCTTCACTTAATTTAAAGGTGCCAAAGTGACCTCGATGGGTACAGTCCCTCTGCGTTCCCGTCTTGCCACTGTCCTCCCAGTTAACATCACTGCCCATTGCCCGCCTCATGAAAGCGGCTCAAAGACCAGATGCGGGGAGAGGGGCCGTGTGCGGCCTGGGTTGATTCTCATGCCCACCTCGCCCTCCCTCGGGCCCCGGATGAAGTTTCCAGCAAGTCATTCTTAATGTAGTGCTCCTGGTTTAGAGATGATGAGAAATATTCTTTGAAGGGAAGGGACCTGGTTTCTTTTTCAATTAAGACTTTGCTTTTTCAGAGCAGTGTTAGATCACAGCAATATCGAGCCGAAGGTGCAGAGATTCCCCGCACACCCCCTGCCCCCCCGGCCCCCATGCATGGCCTCCCTCATTATCAACACCCCCCACCGGGGTGGTACACTTGTTACAACTGGTGAACATACGTTGATGGATTATCATCACTGTAGTTTATCTTAATAAATGCACTCTTAGTGTTGTACATTCTCAGGATTTGGACAATGCATAACGACTTACATTCAACCAGTGACCTGTACCTAGTATTTTCACTGCCCTAAAAATCTTCTGTTCCCTGCCTGTTCATCTCACCACCCCCCACCCCGCAACCACTGATCTTTTTACTATCTCTATAGATTGGCCTTTTCCGCAGTGTCCTAGAGTTGTAATTACAGCATGAGGCCTTCTCAGATTGGCTTCTTTCATGTAGTAATATGCATTTAAAGTCCCTCCATGTCTTTCCATAGCTTGATAGGTCATTTCTTTGTACTGCTGAATAATAGTCCGTGGTTCAGAATCCCACTGTTTCTTTATCCATTCACCTGCTGAAGGACTCTTGGTTGCTTCCAAGTTCTGGCAATTATGAATAAAGCTGCTGTAACTTTCCACGTGCTGGATTTTGTGTGGACATAAGTTTTCATATCTTTTGGATAAATACCAAGGAGTGTGATGGCTGTATCATATGGTGAAAGTATGTTTAGTTTTATAGGAAACTGTCAAACTGTCTTCTGTCTTCCAGTGCCAAACGATTTCGCATCCCCACTGGCCGTGAGCGCGAGTTCCTGTTGTTCCACATCCTCGCCAGCATTTGGTATTGTCAGTGGTCTGGATTTTGGCCGTTTTAATGGGTGTGTAGTAATGTCTCGTTGTTGCTCTAATTTACATTGTCCCAAAGACCTGTGATGTGGCAAGACTGTTTTTTAAAGAATGCTGACTTTTTGTCACGAGGGGCTTATGTCTTTACAAAGAGAAAATTAGTTTTACTAAAAATGAGAGCCAGAACAGAGAATCCAGTCTTCCCCGATAACAGAAAGCCTTCCTGGTTCATGGCCTGTGTTGGGTCTTCTGAACTGTTCTCTTTGGTTCAAAAATGTCATAACCAGCAATGTGGTTTTTCAGTGGAGCCCTGGTTTGGGTGTGCTTTTTCTGTTAAAAATATTGTGGAGAGGGGCGCCTGGGTGGCTCAGTGGGTTAAAGCCTCTGCCTTCGGCTCGGGTCATGATCCCAGGGTCCTGGGATCGAGCCCTGCATTGAGCTCTCTGCTCGGTGGGGAGCCTGCTTCCTCCTCTCTCTCTGCCTGCCTCTCTGCCTACTTGTGATCTCTCTCTGTCAAATAAATAAATTTTTAAAAAAGATTTTATTTATTTACTTGACAGACAGAGATCACAAGTAGGCAGAGAGGCAGGCAGAGAGAGAGGGGGAAGCAGGCTCCCCACTGAGCAGGGAGCCGATGTGGGGCTCGATCTCAGGACCCCAAGATCATGACCTGGGCTGAAGGCAGAGGTTTAACCCATTGAGCCACCCAGGCACCCCAAATAAATAAATTTTTAGAAAAAAAAATATTGTGGAGAGATGGTGACCCTTGTTAATTACACGGTAGCATTGTATATCTTAATTACCTCCTCCTAATGTTCTTGGGCTTTCAAAAGGAAGTACACTGTTGGGGTTCCTTCTGCCCAGGTTTGAACTTATTCAAAAATGGGGTGAGACTAGAAAAACATTTATCTTTCAGATTCTTTTATTTCACTGTGGTTTTGCATTTGCTATCAGTTTCCTTTTGGTGTTCCTTTGTAGAATTTCATATTTTACAAATATTTTAGAGGGTTCTTCAAAAAGTTACATGTAGAATTACCCGTAGGAGCCAGCAATTCCACCATAGGTAAATTTGTGAAAGAATTGAAAACAGGGACTTAGGTCTTTACAAGTCTTCATAGCAGCACTGTTCGTAGTCCCCAAATGGAAACAACCCAAATGTTCATCAACAGATGAATGGATAAACAAAAATATTCCACTGCATGAATGGTATATTCATGCAGTGGAATATTATTCAGCCAAAGAAAGGAATGGATTATAGACACCCTACAATTTGAGGAGACCTCAAAAGCATTATGCTCTAGGTCAAAGAAGCCAAATGATAAATGGAATCATTTATGTGAAATATCTAGAGTAGGCAACTCCGTAGAGATAACAGATGGGTGTTGCCAGGGCGTGGGGGAAGGGAACAGGGGATCGACCACCTAGGGTACGAGTTTTCTTTTGGGGTGATGAAAATATTTTGGACCTAGGTAGAGGCAAGTGTACAGCATTATGAATGTCCTAAATGCCCCTGAATTGAATGCTTTACCATAAATGGTGAATTTATGTTATGTAAATTTTGCCTCAAGTTAAAAAAGAAAAATGTTTGGAGGGACATCCCCTGTGTGTTCTTGCCAAGGGTGGGTTTTCTAGCGACACCACACTAGAGGGGCACTCCAGTGAGGCCTTTAGCAAGGGCCAGAGCAGGGAGGCACCGTCCCATGTTGCCGCAGTCCCCCTGCTGCCAGTCCAGTGACCTGCTGGGACAGAGGCCCTGAGGGTTTCCTCCCCTCTCTCGGCTTCTTCCCTCTTCTATAAAGCAGGCTGAAAAGCAGTCCTCACCACATAGGATCACTACGAGAGTTAGGGAAGATAAGGGACAGAAAGTGCTTGGCACACAGTCAGCTCTTAATAGATAGGAACTTTTCATTAATTTAATTAACGTCAGACTTGGGGCCTGAAGAGCAGTTTCTGTGGAAGGAGAGAATGACGTGGGCTCAGGGAGAGACGGAAAATGCTGGAAGCGGAGAAATGAGAGTTGACTCAAGCCGTCTAGGTTTCAGTTCGATTTTTGAGCAAAGGAGGGTTAAAAATCCCGTTTCCTGGATTCCTTTTAGGAGTCCCCATAAGCCCTTGCGTAGTTGGTGAAGGTTCACCTCCACCAGCTGAAACAAGGAGTGTTGGAAGAGCACCTGGCCAGCCCCAACTGGGGAAGTACCCCCTGCCCACTTCTCTTCCCGCCCCTGCTTCCTCAGGCGTGAGCACTCGCTGTGCCCGCCTCCAGTCTCCGCAGAGCACTGGGCCACTGGGCACATCTTCATAAGCCAGGGTTTGTGTTTCTGAGTCCTGCTTTTTTCCTCAGAAGAAGGGACTTTATGCATCACCTGGACCCGGATGAACCTTCCAGCAGCGCAGAGGGGCAAGGATACCTGGACCTAAGGGGAGGCTCTCATCACTCAGCTGTAAGGGGCAGGGGGAACCGGGGGGACGGGGTGGGAGAGCTAGTCTCTCACCAATGAAGAAATACAGTTTTCAGCTCTCCTAGCATGAAACTGTGGCATGGAGAGCTCTAATTTTAGGCTATTACTCGATGGAAATGGGTACGCTGATCTCTCTCTAAATCTGTTTGCACTAAATGTCTTTACTATACAATTAGCACTTTGTTATGTAGTGTTCTTTTCTGTTGTCACTTTGCAGTTTAGTAGCCAAATACTGTCAGCCGTGGTGTAGAAGTGGCTTATTAGCAGCGTGTGTACAGGATTTCGAATTAGTTTTAATATTTAATCTGTTTAACTCTCTTCTTTTGGAAGCAGCACCTCTCCCTCCTGTGCCCACCCCTCCCCACCCCTCGTGGAGAATTGCTTCATCTCTCTCCACCTTGGGGCCTGCCGAGTGTCCTTCCTGGCTGGTCCCCTGTGCTGTTGGTGGACCGTTGACTGACCTGACTAGGCCAGTCAGGCGCTCTCGGAATTTTTTTTAAAGAGCAGAATTTATTTCGAAGCCGGGGTCTCAGAGACGCCCAAGACAGTAATTGCAGCCATGTCATAGGATGTTAAAATGGGGCTTTTCCACAGAACCCCCAAGACAGGGGTATCCTATACCAAAGTGAATACAAGGCATCCCCTGTGGCAAAGACAAAGGAACACCATAGAACTGGGTTTAGCACTCTGGGACCCCTCAGCCAGATCTAAGATATTGGGGGCTGGGAGTCTATGGAGAAGGGAGAGGATTTAATGGAGAGATGTCTTTGGAGAAGCTGCCGTCTCTCCCTTTGTACCCACCACCCGGTGGAGGGCTAGGACTGCAGAGAGGCCTTGACCTGACTTAGCTATTCGTAGGCAGCAGGTAAATGGGTCTTGATAAGTTAGGGCCTTTTCAAGCCCATGTCCCAGAAGTTTGGAACTAGAGGCCCAAGGGCCCTTCCCCTCTGAGGTGATGAGGCTAATGGGGTTCTGGAACTCTGGTGGTCCTGGTTTCCTGTCCAGAGGGGAAAGCTGGCCTGCCAGGGGGTAGGAGGAAGCCGCAGGCAGAGAGAAGCGGAGAGAGAGGGTCTGTGTTCATCTGGGAGCCCACAGCTGCCCAACCGCCCTTCCTGTGGTGAAGTTTCTCTTTTGCTGGGGCTCATGGGAGGTTCTTTGCTTAGTTGCTTACAACCAGGGGTCCCACATAATAGAATTGTGGTCCTCAGCAACCACTGAACTTCTCTTAGCTCAGCTTTTTTCTCATGTACGATGGTAACAAAAGTAACACTTACTGGAATGTTCACATGAAATAACACATCTGTGAAAACTTTTGGGGAGGGTCATAACATGGGCAGGGAGACAGTGACAAGCTTGTGGATATTTTTAAGTATTTGACACCAATGAGTTGATTGTTCTGAATGCTCTTTGTTTATTCATTTAACCTAAACATTCTTTTAGAAACGTAAATGCCGATGGCCTGTTCCTTTTTTTTTTTTTTTTTTAAGATTTATTTATTTATTTGAGACAGCGTGAGTACTAGTGGGGGTGGGGGGCAGAGGGAGAAGGAAAGAGAGAATCTTGAGCAGACTTCACGCCCAGCACGGGGCTTAACCTCACGACCCTGAGATCATGACCCGGGCTGAAACTAAGTGTCAGACACTCAACTGACTTCACCACCCAGGTGCCCACATGTTCCTTTTTTTAAATCACAGAATTAAAACAACTTTGACCTGACTTAGCTATTCGTAGGCAGTAAGTGAATGGGTCTTGATAAGTTAGGGCCTTTTCAAGCCTAAAAAAACTTTCTCTAAGGTGAGCTCTAATTATGTCTTGGTGAGCACTGAGCATGGACTGTGTATCAGATGGCTTGTTCCCGCGCTTCCGTGCTAGAGAAACCTGTGCTGAAATTATAGAATGATTACCCATTTACCTGGCTTTGAAGTTAAATAGCCTCAGGTTTGAATCCTCATGTTGCCACTTACTAGCCTATGTTTTTGTCTTTGAGCCTCAGTCTTGTCATCTGTAGAATGGGAATATAATCCCAACCTTGCAGATTGAGAATTATAGGAGATGATGTATTTAAAGTCCTCGACCTGTCTTGCATGTGGTAGGTGCTGAGTAAATGCAGCTGTTACTATTAAAAAAGATAGTTTTAGTATGAGTGGCAACCGAAGGGGGTGGGACTAGAAAATACGAATCTGATTTTGGCATTTAATGACAAAATCAAATAATCAGTATAAAAATCAATTTTTCAACCACTGCTGGGTTGCTCATCTGTGCCAGGGGCAGGGGTGTGGTGGATCAGAGCGTGTGTACCGCCGTTCCTGTCTTTTGGGGAAGAAATCATGAACGTGTAGAAAAAAAACAGGTGGCATGCCAAGTGTTGGGCTGAGGAAGATTGGAAACAGGGAGGCATCGCCAGAAGGTCTAGAGTTGATGGAAGGAAGAAGCAAGAGAAGTGACGTAAAGAACTAAACATTTTGGGCGATCTTTGGAAGAGGCCAAATGATATATACACACAATGTCTCCTTTTCCATTTTCTTTTTCCTTTGTCTTCATGATTTGATCCCAGACCTGCTTCTCTGTTTCTGTTCATGATGACAAAGATCCATACCCATAGCACATTCCAGAGTTTAACATTTTCTTGAAGACTCATTTTCTCTGTGAACAGTTGGATTTTTGTTGGCCTACACCCTTCTGTGATCAGAATTCTAGCAGAGTCTGCCTGCCCCCCGCCCCAACCCCGTTTGCTCTGCCTTCTTGGGAATTTTATCCTATGGAATCATGGGTTCATTCAGCAGATGTTTGCTGAACACCTACTACAGGCAGCAGGCAGAGCAGTATGCCAGGGAGGCCTGGGGAGGAGAAAGATGGATGAGATGGGGTGGTCCCTGCCGCGAGGTGGCTCGCTTAGTAGAGAAAACAGATGGGCAGATGGACACTAATTAAATGTGATTAGTGTTTTATGTTGGTCAGATAAGGAAAGACATTTGGCAGGAACCCCAAGTCTCCCAAGTCCTCTGTCCACCGCTGGCTGCTGTGCTCGGATCATGAAGCCTGCCCACCTCCCTGAGCACAGTCTGCAGAAATGCCTTCTTTATCAGCATCTGTAGTCCTAATGTGAAATTTCTTGTCATGGGCCCCTGCTCTGCGAAGTGTTTCTGTGAAGGTTCCTTTGGTCACCCACACCTAAATCTTCCTCCAGGCACAGAAAAGTCTACGTGGAAAGAGAACATCTAGACTCACGAGTCTGATCTCTTCCTGTCCTCCACATACTTATACCTGCACCCCCACCCCCCACTCCCTGCCCCCAGGCTTCCCTGTCTCAAAAATGCCATCATCATCAACCCCGAGGCCTGAGAGCCCCTGTGCCACCTCCCTGTGTCTCACCCCTCTGTCTGATTAGTCGCCAAATCCCCTTGGTTCTGTCTCCTCCTCAATTTCCACCACCCCAGCCCCAGCCACCAACTCTGACTGGGGCTCATGACTCCAGTTACTGGTTACTGGGTTCTGAAAGTAATTTAGAGGTCTTTACCAGCCTTGAAATAAAGAAAGAAGGAAAGGGAAAGAAAAAGAAAGAAAGACAAAGAGAGGAAGAAGAAAAAAGAAAAAGAGGAAGAAAGGAAGGAAGGAAGAAAAAAATGAAAGGAAGGAAGGAGAATGGAAACCATTAGAGTGGAGTGCATGTAGTAAGGTTGAGTTTTATTTTGTGAGACATGCATAATAATAGGTGTACAGAAGAAGATGACGAAAGTTGCTGAGAGTTTTACGTATATTGACTAGTTTATCTCCCACAACAACCTATGCCGCTGGCATCATTATTATTATTCCTGTTTTTCAGATAAGGAAACAGGCTCAGGGAATTTGAGATGCTGGCGGAGTGTGGCTGAGAATGTCAGGGCTCCAGCCCAGACTGGCCTGCCTTGCATAGCCCGTGCGCACGCGTGTGTGTATGTGTGCGTGTGTGTATGCATATGCATGTGTACCCTGGATTGCAGAGTAAAGTGCCTTATTCTGTAAGTTACGATAAAAAAGAAGTTGGAAAGTTTCTGTTTGACAAACATCTGTACTTTCACTCTGAGCTGCAGCCACAATAAATAACTTTTTATTATGCAAATTGGTTGATGCTTCTCTCTAGCCGGGTTACATGCTCTTAGGAGAGATACAGTCTGTGTACCCACAGGGCCTCTGTGGCCTGGGCTTTTGAGCCTTATAGCTCTTTCTGTCTCGTGGGATTTGAGACAGAAGATTTGGGGCTTCTCTATGTGCTCCCCTGATCTCTTGGACTCAGTCAGGCCCCTCATAACCTGCCCCCTGGCACCCTGGATGTTTACAGGTTTGTTGTAACAGGATGTTACAAGTTTACAGCACTTCCTGTGTTCATAAAGAACAGTTCCTTGTTTGCTAGGTGTCTCTCTGGTGCAGGGTCACCTAGGACTGACTCACATCCCCAGTCCCGAGGGCAGGGTCTGGCATGTCAGTTGGTGGATGCTTACTGGGTATTCTATTAGCTGGTAGAGACAGCCAGGTCTCTCATTTTTTGCTGCATTGACTGTATCTATCAAAATATTCCTTATTCTCGGGGCGCCTGGGTGGCTCAGTGGGTTAAAGCCTCTGCCTTCAGCTCAGGTCATGATCCCAGGGTCCTGGGATCGAGCCTCACATCAGGCTCCTGCTCAGTGGGGAGCCTGCTTCCTCCTCTCTCTCTGCCTTGCCTCTCTGCCTACTTGTGATTTCTGTCTGTCAAATAAATAAATAAAATCTTAAAAAAAAATATTCCTTATTCTCAGGGCGCCTGGGTGGCTCAGTGGGTTAAAGCTTCTGCCTTAGGCTCAGGTCATGATCTCAGGGTCCTGGGATTGAGTCCGGCATTGGGCTCTCTGCTCAGCAGGGAGCCTGCTTCCCCCCACCCCCACCCCTGCCCCACCCCCGGGCCTGCCTCTCTGCCTACTTGTGATCTCTGTCTGTCCAATAAGT